>JASDQU010169945.1:11118-21160 GCA_032191745.1 Picea mariana | reverse complement strand
GGGGTAGTGAGGTAGGTGGGGTATGAGCGGGAGTTTGGGTGAGTGAGTGGGGTTGACGTAGGGGGATAAGGGTACGTGGGGGTAGGGCTTAGGATTATAGATTTTGTTGTGTTTTATTTTTTTAATTTTTTAAATGTTATTTAATATTTTGTGTTTATTTATTCATTTAATTACTTTGTTTATATTTTATTAATTATTTAATGCTTTTGTATATTATTTAATATTTTGTTTTATTAAATAGTTTTATTTAATTAAAGTAACCTAGTTATTAACTAATTACTAACCTAGATTGTTCAACTTAATTAATAATTAATTAATTAATTAATTATTAATTAATTATTAAATAGTCATTTATTAATCAATTTTAACCTAGACTAACCTTATTTCTATTCTTTTGTTCATCCTAAGTCCATTTATGCAGGGATGGAAGGTGGGAAAAGTAGTCGATGGGGCAACAGGACAAGGGAGTGAGGGCGCAGCGTGGATGAAGGATGTAATAGGGTGATAGGGGATTGAGCGACAAGAATGGAAGGAGGAAAGCGGAATCACCTGAGCCATACTTCGTCACTGGGAGAGATGCCAAATCAACAGTCGAAGAATCGACTCGCCTATAATTATAGGACCCCAACACCACCAACAGCAGGTGAGAAAATTTTGAGACAACATGGTGGACACATAGTCCATATCACCAATAGCCTTGCAATACAGGGTGAGATTTCACCAGGTAGGAGATATTATGAACAGAGGAGCAGAGGCTTCTTATTGGCCCATAATAACATCAAGAACATGCAGGGCATAACCCTCGTGGTTTTCCCCAATCAACCCGAACAATGGTGATAAAAAAACAAACCCATGAAATAGAAATCAACCTCAAAGCAAGCCCCTTGGCATAATAGACATCATAATCAACTACACAGACACCAATAGCATAAATGAGCCCATAACCAGGTGAAACAATATGCAGTGACACAAGGTGGTTCGAAATCAAACCCAACAACCCCATAACAACAAATACGACTGGGCATGGTGAAAATAACTGTGTGGAAACATCCAACAACTCTGGACCGAATGAACCCTCCAACAAAAACCCATAAAGAAAGCAGAGAGCCTTCATGGCTTATACCACTCAGAATAATCAATGAAACTGTGACTTCAACCATCATTTTCCACTTGCAAAGAAAACCACACAAACAACCATTCCAGAGAAACACCAGAATTCACACAGTTTCCAGCCTTAAGAAAAACATAGACAGATACATCTCTAAGCCAACATCTATTTCATAAATAGAGCAAGTTCATGGATGGAAAAAATAAAACATACATTTAACCAAATAGCCTTAAAAATGTGAGCTTGGTCGAGCAGTTCTACTTTCGCCTAAAAATCGGAGCTTAACCACAATGAACAACAATTGAACAATAGCCAAGCTAGGGTGATGGCCAATGGGAGAGGTATGGAGTGACGTGCAGTAAATGCATGCCACTTCCATTCTTTACTCATTCAATTACTTAGTACATGCCATCCAACCATCCATTAATCCATTCAATTAATCTATGCATCAAAACTAATATCCATTACTTGTCAAATATGCCACCCCATATCACATTTAACCATTGCCAACCATACCATAACACATATCAAATGTGCTTTCATATAACTCAATAAATCATATAGCCAATACAATGGTTAGTTGGGACTAACACCATTTCTTTAATTTCAATGCATATAGTGTAGCATAGTAGCATAGTTTAGTTTCTTCCTTAGATTTTTCCATAGGTCTCTTTTCACTTGCTCTTATTTCATGTTATAACTAACATGAGTCTTGTGTAGGTACAACATGTGACAATTCATGGCTTAAATATAAATTCCATAATCGTGAGTATAATTTATTCATATAAAATTTAGAGCTTAGAGCAACAAAAACCCACACATAGCATGCATTATCCATCTGCCATTATGTCGCAAATAAATCCAAAATTTCATCAATCGTGTAGAACTTTGTAAGTAGTGTCGAACAATAGCATAAACATAGAATAAGAACCAGATTTGATCATCCAATCTACAAGGGGGTCCCACCTACTAGTATTATATATATCGTTAGCTTATAATAATAGGATTTAGCAATACTTTGCGGGTGAGATCCTTGTTGCGATTTTTATCGTCAAAAAACTGGAGAATCCACAGGGAATTTGTTTTCAATAGATTTAGAACTCGGAACTCATGGTTTCACAGACCAAGAACAACAAATCAAAAGATATAACTAGGAAGATTATGAAACAGGGGGAAGTGAGTGGATTTAATGGAAAAATGACCAGTAATTTGGGAATAACTCATGAAAAATGTTAAGTATGAGGGGGTTTACCACTGTGTGCATAATCATTCAACCAGAATCTTCTCTTTACTTCAAGGAGAAAAATTGTTGACTTTCTCTTTTAAATTCTCTAATGGATGATGAAATGGAGAAAAGAAGCCGGAGATAACCAATTTCTTTAAAAGACAGCAGTGAAAGCAGATAGAAAATTCAAGTGCTTTCAGGGGGAGCATCATAACAGCTGTGTAAGATTGATTGTTATTGACTAACAATATCTTGTAGGAGTGTCACTGTGGTAGAACTAATCCAACATCTTAATCTTGACCAAAATCAACTAAAAGACAAAAAAGAAATAAAATCATGGTAGAATTAAAATTGCAAACATTAAAACAACAAAAATAAAGTGACAGAAATGTAAACGCAGCAAGAAATTGCTAAAAACAAAAAGAAGAAATCAAACTACTATAAGCAGAAATAAAAGATAGTGAAAAAAGATGAAAACAGAGCTAGACTACTAATATATAGAAAATCCAAACAGCATTAGAAATTTTCAAGTTGGTTCCACGTAATGTTTTAAGTGTGAACTGTTAGTGTTGTAGGGAAACAATCGCTCCTATAAATATTTTAGAATGTAAGGATTAGTACCCAGGAAAAAAGCGATCTTGAAAGGAACCAACCATAAGACTTGAAACTTCGAGGTAATAATCAACCTTTTTAATGTATACAATGAGATCATCAAGATAAATAAGAATACTAATAAATTCATCAAGAGTTATTTGTATATGTCCTTTAAAAGTGGTACTTGCATTAGGTAAGACAGAAGAAATACATTCATAAGTCATGGTACCCCAATTAGTGATAAAAGTGGTTTTGTAAGCATCTGCCCTTTTTTCCTTGATCTGATTGTAACCAAAAAAACTTTCAAGGGCCTCATCTGTGACCTTACAACTTGCTGCAAAATCATTTCCATATATAGGAGGAGTGAAGGGATTTTTCATAATAGCCTGATTGAATGTATGAACATTAATGTAGAAGCTAATATGATCAGTGAACTTTGGAACAAGTAACAATTTGGAAACCCATTCAGGGTCTCTGACCGGAAAGGTGATTCCATCCTTCAAGAAATTCTCCAACTCCCGTTGAATAGTTTCCTTCAATGTAGGGTTAATAGGCCTTTGTTTCTTCCTAACTGTTTTCATGCCTTCCTTAATGGGGATATCATAAGGTATAAGACCAAGATTGAAACCATGAATATCCTCGTAAGACCAAGCAAAAACATCTTGAAATTCACYAACTGGCTTGGAAAACTTCATTTTCCCTTCATCATAACATTAGGCACCTATTTTAACATCCTTTGGAGACTCGAGTGTCCCAATGTTCAAGGAGAYTGTTTTACCCACCTTCCTTTTTGACTCCTCTTCTTTTTGTTTCTCTTTATTGCCTACATCACTCGATGAAAGCAAACTCTCTAGAGGAGTCAAACCTTTAGGAATATTGTTATCTTCTATAGATATAATTTCATTGGGCTTAAAAGGTTCATTTTTAATGAAAGAACAAATTATCTCATCATTAGGGAAGACCTGCCAAGATTATATATCGTCAGAGATATCCAGACAATATAGAGATTGGAAAGTACAATCAGGTCTATGTGGCAGAAGTTGTCAAGTAGGAGAGGCTACAAAAATAGTTAACCGATCAGCCATTGAGTTAAATTCCCTCTTAACATGAGTGATGTTGAAAGATAATATGTTAGAGATAAGTTCCCAAACAATTTGGGTGTATCGTTTCATCAACTTGTTACTAGGGGAGTAAATTTTACGTACAAGGTTCACAACAAGCTCGGAATCTCCAAAAACTAAAAGGTGACCACAACCAAGATTATAGGCATTTTCAATGCCTAATAAAAAATATTTGAATTCAGTGACATTGTTCATGAAAGAAAACTCCAACCTATAAGAAAAGTTATGAATTTTTCCTACAAGAGAAATCAAGACAATGCCAGCTCCATTACCTTGATTTGAGCATGAACCATCAAAGTGCATGTGCCACATACCATCATATAAATCAATTTTTTCCAAGGGAATGTTATCCTCCTCAGAAAATATGGAATACACTCCTAGGTCCTCTTCAATATAGTTTACATTAGGTTGTGGGACACTCYCTATGTAAGGTGAAATCCTTCCCTCACTAAGGACTATAATGTTTTTACCATTTTGAGGGGTGGATAAATGTGTTCCATTGAGTGAGAGGTATCCAACCGTTAAAKATTTCCAATCTCTTSCCAAGATGATTGAGTAATTTATTACTAGCATATAAATTACTTGAATACCAAGGGTTGTCCTTATTTTAGGGTGTGCGCACAAAACTAAGGTCACATACTTAATCTCACCTATGGTCATTTTTTGTAGGCTATTATAGGAGAGCATGCTTCTGGCRTTTTCATTTGTACAAGACAAGMTTATCTCTTCCATAATAATCTTTGACATCACACTTGGGCCCAAACCACCATCAATGAGGCAACAATGGGCGATTTTATCCATAATCTTTACAGAAATATAAAAAGGGGTATTTTTTACAAGGTATCTAAAGTTATGTACACCTACTTTATTTACAGACAAATCCTCTTCATTCACCTCTTTAGAGAGTTTGGATACAACGAAATATTTTCCTTCCATGAATTGTTTCAGATGCCTCTGTTGCTTAGGGACGACAACCATGTCCAAAAGGGTTGCATCTGCTTTGATGTTGGACAACTAATTTAGGATATTGTATTTGGAAGAGGAGGGAGGGGAATTTTTTCCTTGACTGTCGGGAACCTTAGAAACCTAAACCGTAGAAGTTGATGATGATGAGCTTGGACTAGAAGAATTGCGGGGAGGATCATATTTGCCTTTGGGAGCATAGGCTTTGTTCCTAGTATTGATGATCATGACATCTTCCAACTCTGCAAAATCTAGGAAATCGATGGTAGTTTCTGGTCTTTACCAAAGATCTTATATCTGGCACTCTTCCTTACCTCACATGTGGCTTCCTCGTGGTGTTCCATGCAAATGTTACACCAACTTTGAGGAAAGATAGATTTAGGCCAAAAATTATTTTCAATTGGATTTATAAAGGGGGGTACAGAAGAGGATGATGCTCCATGGGTGAGAGGGGAGACAGTTCCCTTTCACTCATAAGCTATCATATGATTATTCATATATTGTACTAGTTGTTTGAGGGCAGACATGTCTGTCTGTCTAACCGATTCTCCCTAGGGAAGACCTATTCTTTGAAGATGTTCTTCATACTCTAAACAAGTATGCAGAGTGGAACCGATATTATCAATGGATTTTTCCTCAAGCTTATGACGATAGGGGGAAGGTAAGGCATTGTAATAATGCATGAAAGTGGCTTGGTTCTGAAATCGAATGAGTTCATGGATTTTATTGTATAATTTAGTGAAACAGAAGTTGAAGGACTTGATGGTCTCACCATCCTTATAGGCGATGTTATTGTACTCCTGTAACTACTTAGTTGGGATTTTAGATTTCCCATAGGTGGATCTGAACCAATAAACTAACGCCTCCCAAGTAGACAAAATCTTAGGAGGAAGGTCAAAGAAATCGGTCGGATCCTTCCCTTCCAAGGAATTGACAAATAAGTGCATGCAAGTATCATTGTCACTGGCTCCTGTATTGTGACAAGCATTAGAAAATGCCACCAGGTGTTCATTTGTAGTGACAGTGTTATTTCCTGATAACCTAAGGAGATTCTCTTTGAATTTAGGAAGTGGATGAGTAGTAGGTACTAGGTTAAGAGGAGAGGACACATGCCATGGTGTGGTTGTGGCGTCTTCTTCAAACTAAAAAATCCCATACTTTTTAATGAMTTTGGTAGGATTTGTGGTAGATTGGACAAGGATATGGTGGCTATATAAGCTACCAATCACTGATGAAACTGAAGATTGAGAAGAAGAATCACTTCCAGTGCCACCAGAGCCACCACTAAATGYCATCTTGTGGATGATAGGTAAGGGAGAGAAGTTCAAACTTGAAGAATCAGACAAAGTTCTCCTTAGGGCACTTTGTTGGGTTGACAACACAATGTTMYTTCTTCCTATTTCAGTAMTACAATTAATTTCAGGTGATAAGCCTCTTCTTCTTCTAGAAACACGAGAGTCTAAGAATATGAAAGTAAGGCCAAAAATGAAGAAACAAGAAGGTTACCCTTGATTTCTAGGTTGTCTATGTCTAGCTTCCCAACGTTCTTGGGCAGTAATATCTCGTTCAATTTCTACCCATGAATGATTAAGCTAAACATGAGTATTGGCAGTGTCTAAAATGGTGTTGAACATATTCAAAGAAATGATGGTCTGATCTTAAAGACCAGGCCCAATATTGGGATGCCTTGCAACATGCACAGTCATTAAGAAATAAACAGTCAAAGAGTCAATATCAGAAAAATAGATGTATTCGATGCTAATCAAGAATAAAAATAACTAGAGAGATATTGAAGATCTCCCCAGTATGGTCGCCAAATAAATGTTGAGGAAAAGATATAAAATGATCTTACTCAAACATTTTCATATGCTGCTTGGCTAAAAAAAAATAGACAAAAATATCAAGCTATGTTTATAGCCATCAAAAATGATATTCTAATTCACAAGTATTATTTACAAGTGCTTAGGCTGTTTTTTTTATAATTAAAAGTTTGCTTAAAAAATCATTTTTTATGTAATTTTATGAACATATCAGATGTTGAAATAAATAGAGAGATAGAAGTAAAGACACCAAGTCAAGAACAATTCCCTTTAAAAAAAAACCCTACAGGAGATGGCAGTGGCCTCCTCCGCAGCTCTGCGCGCTTCTTCGCGAGAGCTCGGCCCTCACCCGAGCTCGCTCCCCAGACGTTCCTCTATTCGACGCTCGGACGACCCCTCTGGCTCCTCGTCTGGAGCTCCTCCCTCCTCTGCTTAGCCGCCTCCACCAGTAGCAGCGACAACCGCGTCCTCTGCTGCTCCGTCTATACCAGTTTCGACCTCCTTCAAAGACGCGGTCCAAGGCCGCTCTTCTGGCTTTTCTCCTGTGTTCCATGAAGCTTCGGATCCAGTGATCCCTGTACCTCAGGAAGCGGTGGTCCGCGAAGGTTTTTTTAGATATAATGCTCTATTTTGTAGGTTCAACGGCTTATGGCCTCACCTGGCGAATCTGCATTCTTGGATTGCTTCAGAATGGACTCCCCTCCTTGAAGACGAAGCTCATGTTCACCCCTGTGTTAAATGTTTCTTCGTAGTGATTTTTGCCTCTACTAAGGATATAGATTTTATCTTCAGTTCTGGGCCCTGGTTCTGGGGTAGGTCGGGTCTGTCTCTATAGCTCTGAACCCCTTCTTTCGACCCCTCCTCAGCTTCCATCCCTACGGCCCCCGTGTGGGTAAGGCTCCCTGGTCTACCTATTCATTTTTGAGGTGATTCTTCTCTTAGCCATATCGGAAATGTTCTTGGCAAGTTTCATAGTAGCAGTCCGGAAACCAAATGTGGCTTCACTACCTATGCACGGATCTATGTAGAGATGGATTTCAGTAAATGATTCCCAGCGCAAATCACTCTTCAAGGGATGAACTATTCTTGGACGCAGAAGCTCGAATACGAGAATCTTCAGTTTAGGTGCAGAAGTTGTTTTGAAATAGGGCACTTAGCCAACAATTGTCAGAAACTCCCTGAGAAAAATAGAAACTCAAAGAATCAACGCAAATCCACATGGTGGGTAGGAGCTCTTCCTGAGCATCAAAGCATAGAACTAGCTAATGATACCACAAGCGAGGAAGATACAGAGATTGTACCACAGAAAATGGAGCAAGTCACCTCTGTTCAAGAGAAAAAACCTCCTTCCCCTAAAAATCCCAAGGGGAAGACCCAGGCAGAAACTGACCCAACCACAATGCCAGGCATTTCTCAGCCCGAACACCAGGTCTCAAGTTGGGCCGACTTAGCAGATGAAGAAGGCCCTGACTTAACTGATGAAGAAGGCCCTCCATGACCAAAGGAAAGCCATTCTCATCAAAGCAAAGAATGGCAGACCGTGCCAAAAAGAAAAAAAAAAACTTTCAAGTCAGAAAGGATGTAATGACCCGCAGTCGAACCGGGTCACTGAAATAGTACGGTTTTCCAAGCTCACAAGTTATTTTTGTTTTAGTTCACTTAGGTTTGTCCCTCTGAATTACCAGGAATCTTTCAAATGTAACGGACGCAGTGGTTTCCCCGCTGTTTTTTAATATAAAACTCTAATCGCTTCTGTCAAAAAAAAAAAAAGACACCAAGTCAATAATCAACAAATATGAGACATAAATAAATTCTTTCTTTCATTCCAATTCATCAGATAATCGTTCATTTTACAAAATTTCCTGAGGAAGTTTTGGACCAAAGTCAAACTTAGACGTCCTCGATGAAACATAGAAAAGGACTTCTGACATAAAATCAAAAACTGACATAAAATCAAAAACTGAACTTGAAAAGATGGATCAGATTGCCACAAATTGCTTCCCACTAGACTCTCCACAATAGCCTTTGTCAATCATGAAAACTAATTCACAAACAAACAAGTCTACAAAGACTATCGAAGATAGATCAACACCTCTGAAAAAAAAGTGTTTGAATGTTGCAATTCAGCCCTAAATCTTGTTGTCTACAATAAGACCATGCTATCATAAAAGAACATTAGGATTCTAATGAATTAAGGAATGAATGAAAACTAATTTATCTCAACAAAACTCAAGAGCAAACCTTAGTATGCTTCTCCTTCTATTCTCCTCTTGTTCCTCCCTTGCCTTTTGTTTTTACAGCAATTTAGAATTGGTTGAAGTAGTTGAACTACTTCATTAGTTAAGTTAACTAAAACTCAACCAAATTTTAGTTAGGGGGAAAAGTAATAAATCATAATAAGGGTTTTTAAATAAATAATAACTAGTAGGTGGGACCCCTTGTGACTCCCTTTATCTTTTAACAATCTTAACACAACTAGTTAATTAAACAAAACATCCCTCCTTGTGACTCCCATCATCACATTCAATTTGGAAATTTATCTCAATGATATTTGCAATTATTTCCAAAATATATTACTTATATATTCAAAAATAGTATTATGTCCAAAAGTTCTGAAGTCAATTTCTCTCAACAATAAATAAATAAATAAAAACTTAAAATCCATATTTACCACTCTGAGATGCAATTCTTCCTTTGTTGTTTTTGTCACCTTTTGATCTCTCTGAATTTGCCTTTGGATGTGCTGAGCCTTCAGGCCTAATCATGTTGATCACATGAGAGCAATCATCCCTCAAATGCATCCGGGAGGACACTGATTTATTAGAGCCATTGGAGGGTGAGGAAGGGAAAGAAGTGGCTTTTCCTTTGTGAAGGGCATGGTGGGCCTCGATTTTCAATCTTTTTCTAGCATGGGAAGACTAAACTAGTTAGTGGGAAGGGGCATCTTGGACAATTTGATTGATAGGAGGGGGAAGTAGGTAAATACAAATTGGGCCAACCACAATGTTGGGAGACTATCAGGTGGACAATCTCTTGCCATTCATCATTTTTCGAGAACCTCAGGTTGCAATGAGACATGAGGGGGCACAAGGATACCAGGGAACTATGGGGCTTGGAGGGGAGGCCTTTCAGGCCTAGGTTGGGTCAGTCCTTGCCCAATCCAATTAAAAAACCCAGCTTGAAATAGTTTCCTTAACTCTTGCAAGTCAGC
>JASDQU010169944.1:2234-21246 GCA_032191745.1 Picea mariana | reverse complement strand
TGAAGATAAACTAACATTACATACCTCATGTTCATGCATGTACTTGTTAAGGGTTTCTTTTGCCTCATGGAGTTGAATCTCCATCTCATGCAACTTTTCAAGAAGCTGGTCTTTCTCCTGCTTCATGGCCATCAACTGCTCTTCAAAGGAAATGCGCTCCTTTCTATCTTCACACATCTCTTTCATCACATCTCTCATGGTTAGAATCTCCTTCAACATCTCTTTGTCAAAGAACTTAGATTTTGAAGATGTATGAGAACTATCAATGCTTGAAGCTTCCTCCATCCTTGCAAGATATCAAACTTCAACACAAACTTGCACAAATACCAATAGCTAAATCTCAAGCTATCAATGGCAATCACATGAGAAAAAAAAACTATGCTCTGATACCACCTGATCTGAAAATAGAAGGATGACTTGTTATGCTATGCAAGCACCCTCTACTTCATTAAAATAAACTTTACAGGACCTTGCTCCATGTGTTAAAATATGCAAGATAAATTATGTGTTAAGTTCATGCTTATTTTAAATGGTTATGTGTGAGGTCTTTTCAAGATTAAATATGTTGTTTTCATAAATACAACAACAAAAATAAATTGCATCAAATAATAACCAGCAAACACTCACAACAAGAACAACATGATAAAGGAGTTCACCCCTCTCCGGTCTACATCACCTTGAGCCTCCATCAATGGACTTGGCTCTCTGGGATTAATTTGTCAAAGATTCTTTTACAAGCTTCTGCTCAACTCCAATGAAAATTCTGACTGTACCATTGGGATCAAAATACATAAAAACCCCAAAAATGACTAATAAAACTCTAAAAACGGATCAGGGCTCATCCGGGCATGACCTCTTCTACATGTGGCCTTAAGCTTCCTTGATATTTTCTTTGGAAAAAAAACTTATAAAAGTCCTCAAATGGATATGAAACCTATCCCAAAGTGTTCAGAGCATAATAATTATCCAAAAATGATTATTCAATCACAGAAAACAAACATAGGCTCATCTGACCATGACCTCAAACAATGAGGGCTTCAAGCTCCCTGGAGCTTCCTGAAACTTCAATGGTTAAAAAACCTGCAAAAGAAGTCTTCAAATGGCTTTGCAAATAGTGACAATGGATTCAAAACTTCCAAAAACCCCTAGCTGGGCTTTAACGACACCTCATTCGGCCAAAAAATGAAGAAGATAGGCCTCCTGCCATTCTCTTCCTTCAAACTTGTTGTCTCTGGTTCGCCAAAATGCACCTCTGGGCTCTCAACCAAGAACACGCTCCAAAACGCATGCTTAACCCAGTACCGGGCGCAACCGCTTAACTGTGCAAACTGTAGGATGGTTATGGGCGCGCCAGCCCCTAACCGCCAAACTCTCGGGCACATGCGGTCACCATATGACCTCGGGCTAGCACAAAAACTCAACCGTATCAAACTCCCGCGCTCTCTGTTGTGGTCGCATGCGGTCACACATATAATCACGGGCTAACATTTGAAAACCTGCACATGCAATAATGGAGGGTATGGTTGTATGGTAGTGTAAGTGCGACCGGGGGCTATGACTCCAGTTGTAATATGCGCGCGCACTTTGAACTGTGGTCATGTGGATTAAAATGTATGCGACCGGGGTTGGGGCTTAGCCCCAGCCCGGACGCGCCCCAAATCACATTTCAATACAATTCAAATGTAATAAAACACATAAGCTATATAAGGACCACCGTGTGGGCTAGTGGTATCCCACACACTACCAAAGCGCTGCCAAAGGGGGAGGTCCGAGGTTCGATCCCCACAGACTCCATAAAATTTTGACCAACCACTGCCAATAATGGGGTGCCACGTGGCAGCCCATGGCTGGGCCATGTGGCACCAAAACACTTTCCAAAATAATGCCACGTCACCTTTGCCACATCAGCATACAACCTCTTCCATGTCAGCATACGGTCATGCCACGTCAGCATCCATACGGACTGTACGGACTGCATAGTCAGCGTCCCTTTTTTTACCTGTTTGGCGATTCGAACAGATCGCGATATCTCTTGCTCCCGACGTCTGTTTGAACCCAAACGAGTTGCTTTGGGTTCGTGATGATGAGGGATACTCTCTCGTTCGTTTTTAGGCAATTCCGAGAACTTTGATTTTTGAGCTAAAATTTGACCCCTGGTCCAGATTTTGATCAACTAGCTTCCATCTCCTTGAGAGGTCAGTCAGGAAGTAAATATCCTCTGTCATGGGAGTCAATGAATGACCCTCTAGCATGAATTCCTCTACATCTGGGTGCCAATAATCAACGAGAGCATTGAGTAATCTGGGTTGCTCCCTCATAAACAGACACTAGAAGAACTTCCATAGCCCACACTGTTTTAGTGCGACGATGGTTGTAGGGTTCTCTTTGACCAAAATATCAATATCCTCATGCTCCCTCTCCCTCTAGTGGACATACATCCTATTCCATGGAAAAATGGAGGAAGTTAGCTCTTGCATTTTTATTCTTTCCATTATTGCAAAGGTGTACGCGGGCTGTATTGGCCACAGTCGCATATGTACGTAGGAAGATTGTTTAATTCCCAAGTACATACGCGGGCTGCCCTTAGATAACCCTCATACACATAGGGAGGCTCTTTTTAGGAGAACACGCCCCCTCAAGAACCAAAATAAATGCAAAATTGAAATATTGAAATGTAAAAGGGATGATTTTGTACTTACTTGGTCCAAGTAGAAGTTCATTTCGTCCACTGAAGCTCCCGGAATCAACTTTTCTAGAAAAGGGGTTTTTTCTCCTTTTGGTTAATTTTCAAATTGCAATGGTGAAAATGAGCTGTCAACTTCTATTTATAGACTTTTTTGGCCTTTTTTGCCACTTTTTGACCCCCTTTGTATTTTTCCTAGCTTGGTGATCACTTATTTCCATTTCTAAGTTTCTTCTTAGACATTCCAGTACTCTTGTCCTTTTGGTTTGGTAACTTTTTGGGGATGGGTCACTTTTTAATGTCCTTTGGAAAAAGTCATTTTTCCAACCTTTTGCATATAAGTTAGGATTTCATCTCCACTTTCTGCATCTTGTTGTATTTTCCACTTTTCCATAGGATCGATCCCACTGAAGTGCGGCACGGAACCTTCATTGCTGCTCTAGAAGTGTCGTAATTAGGTGGTAGAGCCTACTTGTACATGGATGCCCTAGGTAGATCCTTCATTCATTTTGGTGTCCATGCTGTCACTAATGACTATAGGCCTGGCATTCCTTGTTATTCCTGTCATGATTACGAGAATAAAGCCTCATCCATTTGATGTACCATCATTCTTGGCCTTACCCTCGAGACTCCCAAATGAGAACGATTTGTTGTCTTTCAAGCTCACTTTAAAATTTGAAAGCAACATCCGACGAGACTGTATTTATTCTTTTCGATCTTGTTTGGATTAACTAAGAAAAGTAGCCCCCTGGAGTCTTCTTTAAGCCCTTTTAAGACTCTCTAAACATGAAAATATTTATGAGCGATCTTGTTTCCCTTCACTCTCACCAAACTTAAATTTGAAGGCACATCTGTCTGGCGGTAGTTTACCCCTTTTTCAGTCTGGATGACTAATTTTATGAATAAAGGTATGCTCTAGGAACTTCAGTTCACTAGAAGAGTATTCTCGGGAGTAAGTTTAACCCTTTTTCGAGCTTGAGGGACTAAATCTTCGAAAAAGGAACATTCTCCTTGGTTTTGGTTTATCACTTTTTTAGGGCCTTGGAGATTACTTATGAAAAAGGAACCCCCACAGAGTCCATATTTAAGCTCTTTTCAGACTCCCTAAAATTGAAAATATCACAGAGCGACCTTGTTCAATCACACTCATTAAATTGGTCTAGAAGAACATCTACTTTTTCCAACTTGTAGATTATAGTCGAAAAAGGTATGCCTCGAAAAATTCATCTTGCCGGAAGAGTTCTCCTCAGTTACTTTTATACTTTTTCGGGCTAAGGAGACTAAACTCAGAAAAAGGATATGAGTCCATAGTTAAGC
Organism: Picea mariana; assembly: GCA_032191745.1. Lineage (NCBI taxonomy): Eukaryota > Viridiplantae > Streptophyta > Pinopsida > Pinales > Pinaceae > Picea > Picea mariana. The sequence continues at coordinate 17,246 of JASDQU010169944.1, read as the reverse complement.
TCTTTTCAGACTCCTTAAAATTGAAAATATTTCTAAGTGATCTTGTCTTTGTCACACTTGCTAAATGGTTTTGAATAGATGCCTTTTCAGTGCAAGTTTAACCCTTTTTTGAACTGACTAGACTATCTCCGAAAAATGTACTCCTTGGAGTCTTGTTTTACATTTTTTCAGACTCTCTAAACATGAAAAAATTATCGAGCTTACCTTCTCTAGGATCGTAAAAATTACATATAAGGGGTCTCAATTTTTCTTGATTAATCACATTTTCATCTCTGTGTCTTTGGCCTAATGTCAGCTCCATGTTGCTCTCAACTGAACCTTTGAAGCATGTCTTATATGCAAGCCTTGTAGAACTTCTTGCCTTTGCGACCTGACACCTTTACCCATGGAGGATTTTTCCTCGAGTGTCATTTTCCTGCACATGTCTCCTTTCTCTGAGCATTGGTATGTTACTTGCGCTTGGAACTAGTATGATTTCTTGCGACACTCGTTCCTCCTTTGTAACGTAGCATTCTTTTATTATTTTTCAAGATATTAAAAAATTGAATAAGAAACAAAAATCAAATATTCCAAAAAGAGGGGATGGGAAATATGTATTCTTTTTTTAGCAACACAAAGAGTCACCCTTGGACAAAGCACATCCTTCCGTTTGTTCGTCAAGCATTGGGATCTAGTATGACCTTAGGAAGTTGTTCTCTCTACATAGAGCTGTGTCCTCCTCCGTTTGGTTACTCTTCCAAACACATGGAGAGTTTACGTTGCCTCATGCATTGTGAACTTATGTCAATGTCATGCTGCCTTAGTAACTAGCTTCTCCAGCAATCAGGTGTAACTAGCTTCTTGAAAATGGATACTATACTTGTATATCTTCGACTGATTTTGAGATGTAGATATGTTGTGTATTTCTCGTGGCTACAATTTATATAGTTATATGAGATGGATATGCATTGTATATGATTGACAACCATGATTTAGTTCATCCCTAGCATGGGTATGCCCGCCACAGAGAGACAACTGTTGTTTTGTAGATGGCACCTCCTGAACTCTGGTCCCAAGCTCATTTGATTTTGTACATTGGTGAAGATATTGTAATGTATTTCATCCATCCATTTATGTTCCAAACTCACACATTAGGGGGAATTTGTTATATCCCTAAAATTCCCTACTCATGCATATATGGCCTTGGCCCTCTTACTTGCATATTTTTCCAAAGCACTGTTGAGAAGCTCTTCTTAAAAAACCATTTTTTAGAAGATGTACGCACCCTGCACCATTATAGCTCGTGTACATATGCTTGTTGCACCACTAAAACTAGTGTAGATATGCTTGTTGCACCATTACAACCCGCGTATGCTTGCAAAAGTTGCAAAAAATAAAAAAGTTGCAAGGAATTCGTTGAAATTCACGGGCTATTGGAAGTTTCCCAACTAATTCACCTGCTATATCCCGTCACCCAACTGAATAACCATCCTTTTTTCATACAAAATGAGGTGTTGGGGTCGCATTTCACATCCAATCATAAGAATAGTGAAACTTTACCGAATTTCACTTCCACTCCTTGCCCAAGATATTGCTGCCTTTTGTGAGATATTTCCTCAACATTCCCTCATCAACCCCTTCTTCCTCCATTCAACCCATTCCATTCCATTGAGGTGATCAGAAGGTTGAGAGAAAAATTTCATTTAAGGTGCACTTGGAGCACGGTAAAGAGGATCCAAGACCAGGTTCGTGGAATGATGGCCGACACAGATTGTAAGGTATAATCTTTGTATGATGAATAAAAGAATCACATTTTCCTGTCCCAAATGATGGTGTTTTGAGTATTTTTATTGATTTATACTTAACATTTAATATCTAACCCTAACTTATGGATATAATAGCATGATTGTAGCTATTATTTTCCTATCTTTGGATGCAGTTCAGCCTTGGAGGAGACATGTAGTCAGTGTAACTACCAAGCTTGAGGAGATCATCACCAGACGTGGAATCAAAGTTATAGTTACCCAATCTCTTCTCTTATTTTCTTTCTTTACATTAGTTTTGGTATGTTTGGGGTAGAGTAAAATTGATTGACTTTTATATGGTTATTCGCTCTGTCTACATCTTGAACCCTGGTCTAGTTAAAGGGGAGTTTTCATGCTAGCGGTCACTAACAATAATTTTTCATAGAGATTATTTACCTCCAAGGAAGGATGACGCAACCCCAGTAATCATACTAGTGAATTCCAAATATCCATTACCAATAGCACCAGTCCCAAAGGGCATCAGTAGCGATGAAGACATGCTCGACAAGGTCGCCAACTTGAAATTTATGGACCACAATATCACTAACACACATAAATTCCATGAGTTGGCTAGAGATCAGCATTTGTGCACAAAGACTGACCCTCGCACAAGAGAAATTTGGGTGGAACCACAGGAATGGGCGTCGAGCTTGGAGAAAGATGAGATACTGAAGTTGTTAGAAATTCAACTTTTCTACGAAGTACGAAAATCAATGCATGTGTCAAGGTATTGCTCAGTTACATCCATGGGGGGACACTTTGGCTAGATCCCCCAGTCTCAATTGATATTTATCTAATTGCATGTATCACAAGGTTGAGAAAAGCAGGCGAACATCCGTCCTTACTATTCCACAAAATGGGAGAACGAGCTGTCTCCAAGGCCATGAAAGAAAATTATGACACATTCAGAGGAAAAATGGGCCTGGACGTGAAGAGCATCAATGAAAAGAAGGTCATTCTTACAATGTGGGTTTTGGCCTACAAGATGTTGCACAAATTTTGAAGAGATGAAGTGCCAACAACAATAATTTCAGCAGTAGAAAAATGCAAGGAAGGGGTTCAAATGAACTGGGTGACATTTTTTGTTAACCAATTCCTACAAGATTGCAAACATGCCTAAGATAAGGGCACTGAGTTTCACTACACATGGTTACTCATTCTCATTGCGTTGGTCGGGTGGAAGGAGCCCGCATATTACCAGTGCATGCTTGCTTCACATCGCAACCCTTTGGCTACTAGGTATTCCAACTTGTGGCACTCCAACATCAAGATAAAAAAAACTGACACCAACACCACTTCTTATACCTACTTACAGCTCATTAAGAATGTAGTTGATACTACATCATGCATTCCAAAGGAAGAAATCATTGCATATAGGGATGGTGTGTGCTTAAGAGCTGACATGCACCATCTGCATGTGTAATACAAAAAGGATCCTGCATGACAAGAATTTTTAATCAATTATTGGTTTCTAGTTGAATATGTGCGCTTAATCATATCTGATTGGGAGGACAAATGGAAGAGCCCAACTGAAAATCCAGGGTCCTCACAAGAGGATGAAGACCAAGAGAAAAGAGAGGAGAGATAATAGCATACAAATAATGTAGGGTTCAAAAGAAAGGATAAGGGGCCAAAAGATATAGGTGGAGTGAGAAAGAAAGTTAAAGCTCAATGACATACCCATTTTTACATTTTAACCAATGATGATATGGATCTGATTGGATACCAAATCAAGGATTCCACAAAGGAAATCTGGGAGGAAGCTACCAAGAAACACAAGGACCAACAGAAGAAGGTTCAAGATCAGTTGGGAATCCTTCAACAACTTCTATAAAGAACATGCATTGTGAAAGACCCCAAGTCAGGGGAAAAACCATCCTCAAGACCAAGGATAGAAACAAATAGTGCATAGATGACCCTAACATAGCTCTTAGGGGAAAACAAAACCATACAGATTGAGGCAGACATGCTAGAGTTTCCAACAAGCACATTTGAGTAACAAATAAAGGTGTTGGGCCAGCTAAATATAGTCATATCTTGACTACTCATCCAAATATTCTAGGAGTTACAAGACGATTTGGTGCAGGAAATGAAGCATAGAGGAGACGTTTCACATCGAGACTTGGCTAGAATGAGGGATGAAAGCACCCAAGTACAAGCATAGTATGATAAGGCCATTCAAAAAAAGAAGGAGATTGAAGGTTGAATGGAGGAATTTGTGAATACCAAAGAAGACACAGAGGAAAGGGCAAAAAAAACATAGCAGGAGAAGGATGAAGTTGAAGCCATGGTACATAAGACATAAGAAGTTGTCCATAAATTATATAAGGAAGTACCTGAGATTCCCTTGGTCATAGAGGCCACTATAGAGGAACAATTGTCAAAATTTGGCGAAGTCATGAAGGGCTTCAAAATGAATATTCAATCATTTCAACAACAGAGCATGCCCAACTTGCCACTTGAGGTGCACGAAGGTAGAGTGAGGATGAAAATAATAGCAGTTTCCAAGATTAAGCAATTTGAAGATGAATGTGAAAACATTTGCGAAGAGAGTGTAAAGGTATGGGAGGAGCTCATGGGATACCCATAGATGAATGTCGTAGGTGACAAACTATGAGAAGCACAAGAACAAGAAAACGAAGCAGCAGAGAAGGTGACTACCTTGCCACCAGTTGAACATATGAAAGCCATTTTGGCTCAGCAAGACGCATATGTTGAAGTAGAGAAACTGTGGGACCAACATAAGGTCCTTTAGTAGAGACTAGGACCAAGGCAAAATGGAGAAATATGAATTATTGGAGAATTGGCCACTATACAAGTTAAGGTCAAACAAGACGCGACCAAAACAAAGAAAAAAATCCAAGACTTGACCGAGCAGGACATAAAGGATATCACAACAAAAGAGGCCACCATTGTCACAAAGGTAGAGGCCACTAAGGATGCCACTCAACAATTCATTGCAGTGTGGAAGAACAGGAAACACGCATGAGTGGCTCGGGTGATCCAGATTTATGAGAGAAACAAAATAAACACACAGATTTATAATATTAACACAAAGACACTGTGAATAATAACAAAGATATAGTAAAACTTGACTTCTATTAAATAAGAAATATGTTGAAACTGTGAGGCTCATTCACAAGAATATGAGTACTATGAGGCTCTCAAATCCTTTTTAAAATAAACATGAATTCCAAAACTCTAGACATCTAAAAACCTAACCCTACGAGATGAAGTGCCAAAAGTCATGTGGGCCCTGTTGGGGTAAGTTGGTATATCAAATTTCCAGGGTAATAACTTTTGCATACGATCTTTGTTTTAGGTGCACGATAGCCCGTTGAAAGGTCTATCAATATCTAACTTCATTTATAGTTTTACTGTGGAGAGCCCTAAAAATGATGTTTAGGGCCTCAAAACAGCCCCGTAAGTTCAGGACCCAAAAACTAGAAAACAAATTATCAAACTACTAAGATGAGCCATTTGGAATAGGTGGGTGGACAACGATATCCATATGGATCAATCCTCCCCCCTTAGGAAGTGATGGTATCCATTGCGTTGAGTTCCCCCATCAGATGAGGAAATTTATGTTGAATTTGGCCCTGGGTGAGCCACTTGCCTTGGTGCATGAGATACCCTGCTTTGAAAACCCGATAAAATTGAATCCTCTACTGTTGAGTGCCTTAACCTATGTATCCACGATCTGATCAGTGGATTCTTGTTCCATACAATTAGGGTTGAACTCTGTTGGTGTCAACTATTCTGCTATCTATGAGGTGTCCAATAATGGTGAAAAATATGGCTGAAGGAGGTCCACATTAAATAATGGATGCAAGCCAAGGAAGAGATGAATGTTGAGCTCAAAAGCATTATCACCCACAACCTTGGTGATTGTATAAGGTCCATAACAGAGTGGAATTTTTTTTTTATGGAGCCCTGTAAGGCATCCTTCTACAAGTGCAACCAAATAGTCTTTATTTTAAGTTCTTCTTGATTTCTTGAAACATAAGTAGCTTGTAGTCAAGCGAAAGAAAGTTTTAGGTTTTCTTTACAAGATCTTGAAAAATTAGTTAAGAAAAGTTGAGTTTACAAAGAGTTAGTTACAAATCTTTGCTTTTAAATTTCAAAGTAATTTTTCTTTCAAATGCTTTAATTTTCTCCTCCTTTTTGTCTCTTTACAACACCATTAGTTTTAATACCATACCTTGTGAGTAAATCAATCCTTTAAAAAGAACAATTAATCTAAAATACACTATACTTTTCTGTTTGTAGGGTTCACAAACTAGTTTAGGGTTTTAGGGCCTTGGATCAAGTTGGAGAGGAAACTATTCAAGGTTGCTGAGAAAAAGCGCTGATTCAGATCATCAAATGCTTTTTGTTGGGACATTCCCCACACAAAATTTGCTTTACCACCACCCCTGATTACTTGGCCAAGGGCCCATGCAATATGGGAGAATCCCAACACGAATCTACGATAGAAATTTGCAAGGCCTAAGAAGCTCTGAAGCTCAATGAGTGTGGTTGGATATGGCCAATCACAGACGACGTGGATCTTGGCTAGATCCACATGCACACCATGCTCATCAACAATGTATCCTAGGTATTGGACCCTGTCCATGTTGAAGGATCATTTTTCCAAGTTGGCATATAACTTGTGCTACTGCAGAGTGTGTAGGACCTATTGAATATGTTGCAAGTGTTTTGACCAAGTCTTGTTGTAGATGAGGATGTCATCCAGATACACCACTACAAAAGAATTGCTGAAATGCTGCAAGATATTTTCCATCATCCACATGAGATTTTTTGGGGCATTTTTCAAACCAAAGGGCACTATCAACCATTAAAAAGACCTTCTTTTGACTTGAAGGTAGTCTTCCATACATTTGTCTGCTCTATTGGGACCTGGTGGTAGCCACACTTCAGATCAATCCCATTGAAGGATTTTTCCCCCTTAAGCTGATCGATCAAGGAGATCGTCGATGTCAGGAATAAGGTATTGATTCCTGACTGATATTTTATTTCTGGATTGATAATAAATATAGAGTCGCTAGGTCCCGTTTTGTTTTGCACCAACACGATTGGGATTCCACAAGGTGATGAGATGGGTCAGATGTGCCCCGTGTGGAGCAGTTCTTGGACCCGATGCTTGATCTCCTCATTTTCTAATAGAGAGGGACAATAGACTGACCCATTGGGTAGCAGTGCACTAGGGGTTAGATCGATGGAATGCGTGACCTGATAGTGCAGAGGTACCCTAGTAGGTGATGCGAATATATCTTTGTATTCTTGCATGACCTTATCCACTTTCTTCTGATGCATGGAGAGGTTGGCCATAGAGACCATGGATGTGGCTACAACCTTTCACTTACTCTGAGATCAAATAAAAACAAAGAATAAATTCTCAGTCTAAGAGATTACCTTCCTGCATTGCTTGGTGTTGGCACAGGGGCAGACCTAGGTTTCAACGCTTCAACAACGCACCAACAAAACCCTAACTACCGACCCTTTCGGCAACACCTGTGAAGCATATGAAGTCTCACTCGAGGTAGAGGCGGGGGGGTTGTAGGACTCATGTGTATACAACCAAGATGGGACACAGATCTATTATTACAACACTTAGAAGAGCATTTAGCCAACAATATGCATTAGTTCATGAGTCTCATTCACATTGCAGATTAAACCCTTATTACAGATCATCGTAGTAACAATAAATATCAAGCACTTTCAATCACTTAGCACATAGCATTAGCTCATATATAGAATTCATTTATCTTTAATACCATTAAGCACTAAGAAAAATTATCATATGCATCCATCATACATTATAACAACAACACTAAGCATATAAACAACATAATCCACATCGCAGAAAGAACATCAAGACACATGATATACGTGGTTCACCCCAGTGTGGGGATACATCCACCAACTTCTTCTTCTTATTTATTAGTCTTCAATCTTCTTACATTCACCTTCTCCCGTGCACAAAGCTATAGAGCCAACTCCGTAGAGGACAGGAGATCTGCGCGCTGCACACCAGATCCTTCTTCCCTAAGCTAGGTCAAGGCACAGAGCCAACTGCCTAGTAGCACAGAGCCTTACTTTACACAATCTGTTTGCACAAAGAAACTTACAACCTCTTGTACTAAGCCACCATTACCACTTACAACATATTGTGCACATACCCAACCATCCCCCCTTCTTACATCGCTTAGCTACTTATTTATACAATTACAAAAAGGCCTAATCATGGGTAAACCCATGGGTCGACATCCCATAACCCATTACATAAACCCTAGTAAACAATTTGTTGGGTACACAAGCCTGCAAAACAAGTGAGATCCCACGATCTCAGCTCTGCCTGGGTGTTCCATCTTCGACCAGCCTATCGAAGTCCCAAAAGTGGTCAAACACGACCAATGTTTCCTCAAAACTTGGTCAAGGGCCAACATGCCCCCAACACTCACATGTGACTTGTCCCAAGTCACTCAGATCTGGGCAATGCTCCTTCAAAGGCATCGAGATTAGCTCAAGCTGCCTCAATTTGTTGCTTTTCTAGAGCCTCCTACTCGACGAACTCATGAATTAGTTTCTCTGTAACAGGCCCTTCCAGGCGTTGTTCCACTGTCATAAAAATTTGGTCTAGCTATGAGCCTTTTCCTTCATTCTCTTCAAAAATAGTGGAGGCTTAGTCCTGCACCATCTGTAGTCTCTGTGTAACTTCCATGACTCTTCTCTGGATGGCAGTAATTTGCTATTGGACTGCACACTTCTCCTGTGATATCTTCATTCGCTTCACAACAGTGAGTGGCTTCATTTGTGCTTGCGTGGTGGATGACTGTTGTTGTGCCTCCTGGAGTTGTGCTTCCAGTGTCCTCAGCTCCATATCTTCTATGAGGCGTTCATAGGTTTTCGCACATCGATCACTCAATTTCTTACATTCTAATGCGAGGACCTTGATCCTTCCAACTATGCTCTTAGCGGCTTCCTCCCTTTGGTTACGCACTTCCTGTGGAGTGCTAGGTACTGCTTGAAGTTCCAACTCCATTACCCATGCTTGAAGCTGCTGAATGGGCTCAATGAGCTTCCCCACTTGAATATCGACTGACTCTTGTTCTTCCTATGCCAAGCCTGGAACAGAGTGAAGTTCTTTAATCGCCGCTTCTTTGACTGTAGTCTTCTCTGCGAGCGGCTGGTCTTTTTATTTCTGTATCTTTTCTTTTTCCTCATCAAACATTGCTTGAATTTCATATTTATCCTTCTCATGGGTGGTTACACAGGACTGCGCAACACATAGTTTCTCTAAGACCTCCTCCTTTTCTTACTTCAATACTTCTGTAGCATGTTCCTTTTCTTCTTGGACTCGTTGAAGCCGAGCCTCTGCTGCATATGCTAGTCTTCATAATTGGGTGGGCTCATCCCCCAATTATGAAATCTTCGATGAAGCAGGCACAGTAGGTACTGCGTGGTTCGAATGGATGGATTTCTATATCTCCTTCAACTCCTTATCATTTCTTTCATACAACGTCTCCTTCTTTGCTCCATATCATTGCAAGATATCTTCTAAAGCATACTCCACAGCTGCAATTATTAGATCGACATCATCCTCTGTGAGCATGGTATTCATATTGGGTTTACTGACGCACATATTCTTTCTTGCTGAGGGTTTCTATAGAGAAACCTTCCACTTCTTCGATGTTTCGACCTTGGTAACGGGATCCTTCGGTGGTGTAACTTCTATTTACCTTGATTTTCTCCTTCTACCCCTCCTCTTTCTTGATTTACTTCATCTCCTCCTCCTCCTGCGGGTGAATTAGGCCCACTTTCCTCCAAGGCGTTGTACTCCTTATCAGTCTCTATGTTCTGCACTTCCTCCTTTTTCTTATTTTTCTTCGCGCTGCTTTTCCCGACATGCTTGACCCAGGTGACCAAGGGACTTCCTATGATTTCAGGGTCGGAGAGTTCTGCATCGTTAATAGGTACAAGGAACTCTTCTGGCCATTCTTTGATGATCTCCTCCATATCTTCATGGGTTAGTTTATAATAGGACTGTGACTCCTCCTTGTTCTCATCCCTGCGCACAGTGATATAGATAAAGTGTCAATATACGCAGAACTTTGCTAGCGGTCTGTACTGGTGCAATGTGTTCGACGTCATGTGTGGAAATTCCTCAATAGCATGCTTCAGCTACTGGTAGTAGGAATGGAACACAACGTTTGATTGCCACTGCTTCGACATGTCATTCGTATACCACAAGGTGGAGAACCTTGCAGCCAACGACTCTGATGGATCAACTTATGGAAATTTCACTCCTTACAGCATATGCCAAGAGACAAATGTGATCAATACAAGTAACCAGCTGAAATGGAATTCATACCCTTGATCCTACACTTTGCGACAGTCTTTTTCAAACTCGTTGACGAGGTAACTCCTTCCGTTATGGCATGGTCTCAACGGTCCATTTTCTCATAACTGTGTTTTCTAGCCATTCCTGGGCATCATTATAATGGTCGGGGTGCCTCCAACAGTCATATAGCTTCATCGTGGAGAATTCCCATTCTGTGTGGTTCTGCTATTCCGATGAGGTTCAATTTATGTAGATCTTCCTCTTGCGAAGTATTCCTTCTATTTTCTGTAGCTTCCTACAACTTAGCTTTCTTCTTATTGAGCTTCTTAGCCTTCTTTCCTATGATCTGAGCTTCTCTAACAATTTCTAGAATCCTCTTCCCATTTGTATTCTTATTCTCCCCTGGTGAAAGGACGTCGCATTGCTGATGCATTCTTACAGATTCTGAGGTTAATGTCCCTTCTCTTACTATTTCTGGGGTGGCTACACTTCTTTCTTGCACAGAAAGATTCTTTAAGCCTTTCTGTGTTCTTTCAACTTCAACAACTAGTTTTCTAACCCTCTGTTGCTTCGACTTATCCTCTTGTTCTTCTATTATTCACTCTATTTTTATGGTTATGAGGTCCCTTAGTTCTTTCTTTTTCTGTTCTGTAGCTTCCTCCTCTTCTTTCCTTCTGATCCGATCCTTCTCAATCCAAGTCTTTCCTAATAAAAGTGAAAAAGGGGCGTTGTTCTCAACAAATTTAATGACTTCGAATTCTTCTTCAGTTGATGTTTCATGAGCAATCATAGCTATATTAATAACTCTTCCACATAGGGTTATCATCTTTCCTTTAAACAAGCCTATCCTTCCCAATGAAGGTACCATAGCAGGATTTCCCAAAATTTCTCAAGTGTTTTCTGGCATAATATTCATGTGTGTTTCTTCATCCAATACACAATCTATGTCGAAGTCTTCTATTCTTGTAACTATGCGCTGGTTTACTTTCAGGATCTATGGTAAATTTATGTCTCTGTGATCATCCATTATTTCTTTTAACTATACTAACATAGTCTCTGACTCTTTCTCTTTATGATTCCCCAACATGCTCTTAGCCTCTTGACTTTCTTTAGAGTTTTCTTGTCTCATGTTCATCTTTTCAACTTTATCAATCATTCTTGGACAATCCTCAACCTCATGACCAATAACTTTACAATAAAGACAAGTAGGACATATACCAGGGAATTACTTAGAAAGATGTCCTGGTCTTCTGCAATTATAACACAGTGTCAATCCTCTCTTTATTTTAAATGAGCCCCAGCCTTTCCTGTACTACGCATTGGGATCACAGTGCAGCACTTGTAATCTGCAAAAAATCCTTCTAGGTTCTTGCATCCACTTATTAGTCCAAGAATTCTTTCTATGCATAGGAATAACATATCTTTCTCTATCTCTATCAAATCTATTCAGATCAATTCTTTCTTCTAACTGTACCCTATATTGCAAACTAGGACAAAGACTATCAAACATACCTAGATTCATTCTTTCAAAGAAAAAAATTCCACTTATCTTACCCTTACCAGAGCACAAAGCTTTAAGATCTTACCTCTTTTCTTCAGATCAGGTTTCTTTCTTAGCACAAAGATTTTCTCTTTTCTTTAGTTCCCATCAATCATAGTTTCAGGTCCTGACAATGGAACCATTTGTTGGCACAGGGGCAGACCTAGGGTTCAATGCTTCAACAACACACCAAAAAAACCCTAACTACTGGTCCTTTCGGCAACACCTGTGAAGCAGATGAAGTCTCCCCCGAGGTAGAGGTAGGGGGGGTTGTAGGACTCAGGTGTCTACAACCAAGTTGGGATAAAAATATGTGATTACAACACTTAGTAGAGCACTTAGCCAACAATATGCATTAGTTCATGAGTCTCATTCACATCACAGATTAAACCCTTATTACAGATAAACGCAATAACAATAAAGATGAATCACTTTCAATCACTTAGCACATAGCATTAGCTCAGATCTAGCATTCATTTATCTTTAATACCATTAAGCACTAAGCAACAACATCAGATACATCCATCATACATTATAACAACAACACTAAGTAGCTAAAAAACATAATCCACATCGCACAAAGCACATCAAGACATATGATATACGTGGTTCACCCCAGTGTGGGTGTTATACATTATTTTTTTCACCCTCATGATGATTTCACAAACATGTGTTCAGGCTCCCAACATGACTTTTTGCCTGAGAAAAACAACTTCTTTCCTCCTCTACAAGGCTGATTTTTGGAAAGGGTCTGCAGGCTGCACGTATTACATAGTGCGAAAATATACCATTTTCGCAGGCTTCTCTATAGCTAGCCTGGAGGATTTCCATAGGCTGCTATATAGGCATGGTGCGGAAACATTTCAAATCTAAAAGAGGAAAGAGGTTTCACGAATTTTCTAGAAGGGGAATATTCTAGAATGTGAGGTGGCGTCTGTATGGTTGCGATCCTACTTGTTTCTCTGATTTGGTGGGATCATCCTCAACCCTTTAACCACTTCACCTTCTCCTATATAATCATGGGCTTCTCATGGAAAAGGTTAAGAAAGATTAAGCAGAGAATTGATGAAATAATAGGCTGAAGACTGTATGAAGAATCATGTTCCTAGTGATGCTTGAGGCCACCATTTGCCCATGAAGCTTTTGTGGATTATCTTCATGAAAATTTTGGAGAAAGTGTATGTGTGTGTTGGAACGAAGGACCACTAAAAGGGAACTTGCAACATCAAGACAATTCGGTTGTATCTTCTACTTTTCATTAATTTAATACAGTGACACGTCTCTTTCCCATAAAATGATTAATATTTTATTACACGATTCCTTGATCAAATGTTTAGGTTGTCATTGAATTCTACTATTGTTGCTTTCACATTGTTTGGTTTGTGTTATCGTAGATCTAATTCCACAAGAGGACTGGGGTGAAGAAGGGACAACAAAGATATAAGGAAGAGATTCATAAGGTATGCTATCTATTCCTCGTTTGGTAGTAAACTCAATGATCACAACTTAGGGAAAGCATCTTGTTCTGTCTCGTTTTGTTCTATATCCAGGTGGATCTAGGGGGATTAGTTCATGTCCACATGTACCGATTTACCCAATAACAAAATTGGCGACTCCACTGGGGATGAATAACTTTATTGTGGTTTTTTGTTGGCCATTTTTATTTGACCTATTCTTTTGCTTGAAATCAATCTCTGAGTCTGTGGGAGATCCATTTAGACTCTCTGGGTTTGAAAATCCACTTGGATGCTTTGCCCATTTCTCCAAATTTCTTGATTTTTCAAACACTTCCGCACTGCACCTTATAGATAGCCTGCATAAACCTTTGATTTCCACACCCTCTTGGTTTATTTCAGTGCGGGATTTCTGCACCTTGTCTCTTCTAGCCTGCGGAAACTATTCATTTCCACACTGTGTTATACTTCCAGCCTATGGCGGCGCTTGAGAAATTTTTTGGGTTGGGTTTGGGCATCTGTTGTTACCCAGTTTTTCTTTACTTAGCTGGGAAATGATTTTTAATGCCAGTTCTTAACTTTTTCTGATTGTTTAAGCTTGCTCTTGATTGGGTTCGAAGATCGAACACCTCTCTTTTGATCTTTATCATTTTTTGTTTTTGATTTTTATCGACAAGGCTAGAATCTCTGGATTTGTGTCTGAGTGATTTCTCGATTAAAAATATTTGATTGGATTTGAAGTTTTAGGTTGGTTACACATTTTGGATTGTTTAACGATCGGAAGACCAATTTTTTATTCACATTTAAAGAAACAATTTCTTGTCATTTTTTATTTTTATCTCCATTGAAAGATCGATTTAGGTGCTTGTTGAGTATTTTATTTTCATTGATTGCTTATCCTTTCTTGATTCCATCCTTGTTTTGGTTTTCTAAAGGAAAATATTAAAGTCTTTCAGTCTTTTAGGTAATCATTTATACAAAAAATATTGGCATTCAAAAAATAAAAAATAAAAAATTGAAAGAGAACGAATAGTGAAATTACATTGTTGATGATTGTTTCGTATTATATTCAAAGAAAGAAAGTATATTTCGGAGTTTACACCATTCCAGAAATACCTTCTCCCTACTATAGATAGAATTCATCGAACAAAATTTGCATCATTCATTTTCTATTTTCATATTGTTGGGTCAAGGTCTTACACAACATCGGTTTCATTCCCGTCTCCCTCTTGAGTAACAAAAACCTTTAATAATATTGCGAAAATCTAAAACTTAACTAGTAATTTTTCTAGGGCTCTTTTACACTGACATTAGCTAGGCTAGAGCTTTGGAATAGGAAGTGAGACACACTCTCCAAAGCAAAAAACACACAATATCATCTTATGATAGGGAGTGTCAAATTCCATTTGCAACATTTTGTCCTGGGAAGCCCTTCTCACACGAGGGTCAAACCTGAGTTCGCATTGAGATTTGCAGAGTTACTCACCTTGCTTTGTCAGTATTAGTGTATAGATTGCACGTATTATGGGGTCGCTTGAAGTTATACCCACAATGATGAGTGGAAGCCTCTCAAGTTGATTTCGGGCTTGATACCCTGTCCTTGCGTGTGGATCGGATTATCGATTGTTTCCCCAGGAATCACTGTTGTTTGTGGTAACTTTAGTAGCCTATCTTCTTAGGGTCTTGCACAAGGTGACTGTGAAGGGGCAATTCTTTACAGTACCTGGAATCGACATTGGCCACACTCACTCGGACTCCTTGGAGGGTATACCCACAATTATGTGTGGGAGCTTGCACCAGGGTGTAAGTCCGTTAAGCAGGTCGTCAACGTAACTTTTCCACCCTAGCCCAACCCCTTCTCATCTCGATCTCACGACGTTGGATTTCATC
>JASDQU010169943.1:21346-38977 GCA_032191745.1 Picea mariana | reverse complement strand
ATCCAGTTGGTGCTGGAACACTCAGGGAGTTGGTGCTTCCTTCTAGTGGGTGCTAGAGAAACCAGAGAGTTGGTGCTCTCAGCAAGTTGCATCTTGTAAAACAGAAGTGGTAGCCTCACATTGAGTTGGTGCTCAAAGATAGATGATGTACATAACATAAAAAGACTACCTATCATTCAAATAAGAAGAGGTTTTCTCCCTTTATGGGTTTCCTCATGAATATATTCCTCTATGTATATCATGTGTGTGATTGATGTTTATTATTTTTGTTGTTCATGACTTGCATAATCTTAATGATCACTTGGAAAACATTAATAATATTTCAATAGGAATACAAATTTTTAAGCATAGTAACAATTGATTCACACCCCCCCCCCTCTCAGTTGTCTTAGTATTTCCAACAGGGTGGTGGAAGCATATTTCGGACTTTCTAATAAGGTATCAATGATATGAGCATCATCCCCTCGCTCATTGTTTTGGAATGCATATAAAAAAATTGTCTCTATGGCAGTTGTATCCCATAAATAATCATCCATACCAACCTCTATTTCATTCACTCCTTTGCCAACTTGTGAAGAAGTACTATTGTTGTAGCCATTCCTAATTGGTGAGTCTAGACATAGTGGGAATTGAATAGGTAGTTGATTCAACCATTCTTGGTATGATTCCTCTCCGAGTTGTTCTCTTGTTGCAACCGTCTCTTGTTTTGACATTGTACTGGAATGCAACGAAAGATGATAGGTAGGTCGCTCATCATCAAAATCTTAATTTTAAAAATATTGAACATTAGTACATCGATGATATTAGTAAGCACAATGCAATTGGTTTGTTCAAATCACATTATACCCAACATTAATTATTATCATCATTGACCCAGGATTGCGGCTGGAAGATGGCTTGTTACTACTGACAACATAAAGTGATTGTCCATTTTCATCTACCAACTTATTGCGATATGTTTCTCCTGATAAGATCTTCCGACGATTTTGAATTGGTGGAATATTATTTGCATCTAAACTCGATTATGAATTATGATCCTGCAAATTTGGATACATTTTTATTCAGATTGACAAGGATAAAATAAATAAATTCAATTAGATAATAGAAATATAAATAAAATATGAACTTATTGGATATGGAAAGGGAGAACTCTGTGATGGATTTTGAGCAATATGGAACGGACTAAAATTTGAAGGATTGACCATTTTATATTATAAGATTCTCCCTGCATTTGAGCAAAATCAACAATAAATTTTTAAGAATAAGGCGACTTTAAGCGAGAAATGTATACTATGGAGTATTTCAAGTCATGTGGATGCATCCTAAAAGATAATTTTAGATGAATATACTATTTTGTGTGCAAACAAAAATTCGGATCTAACTTTAAAAGCATAACAGTCCGCTTATTTATTTTTATTTTTTTGTAAGTGAGTGTAGGAATCTATATTACTGAAAATAATATGATACAAAAGGTGGGCCTCCTGGTCTGCCTAGGAGGAAACCAGACCAGGGGGGTCCCTATTTGCACAAATTGAAAGTAACGAGGGATGGTTCCGGTCTGCCACCATGGGAAACTAGACCAGACCTTCCATGTTTATTTGGAGAAAAAGATTATACATAAAAGAAGAAATAAAACCATCCTCCTAAACTAGAGTGTGAAAAAAATGAGATGACCTGACCAAGCTAGATTATTGATTCAGAACTATGAAGTGCTTCTGCACCTGGGGTTTCTCCTTCCGACCATCTGCCTGGCTCTTGTTTTCTTCTTGCTGTGAGGTCGTGCGAGTCTTCCTGATTTGTGCTGGCACATGGTGTCCA
Source organism: Picea mariana (assembly GCA_032191745.1). Lineage (NCBI taxonomy): Eukaryota > Viridiplantae > Streptophyta > Pinopsida > Pinales > Pinaceae > Picea > Picea mariana. Next base: position 37,159 of record JASDQU010169943.1, on the reverse strand, counting down.
TCGATAGGCGTGATGTCCATGTGATGGGCATAGCGTAGGTAGAGGTGGAACTGGGCTGTCAATCGTTTCAACTTACATTTCTGGTCCTTCTCTACCTATACTAATAGTTTGGTAATAGTTTCTAGATTATTGATGTGACGCAGGATCTCGTCCAACATTTTCTTGTTTTCCTTGTTGTCCTCCTGCCTGGTTTCTTCCCTTTCTGAGATCACTTTTCCGATCATCATCTTAGTTAGCCACACCATCTTCATTGTTTTGTGCAAGAGGGTTTCCATGGGTTGTGTGGCCCCCGAGTTAGTTACCCAGTTCGCTTCATGTACCAATTCTTCCCACGCTTTACCTTTACACTTGTTCTTTAATTCCTTTTCCCGCTGGGTGATGGTTGCCTTCCCCTTCGGTGCAACCTGAGTTTTGAAGGTGCTTTCTGCCTCTTTTGCAGCCTGTGCCATTCTTGTTAGCCACTGCGAACTGATCGAGACTTCCTTCCCATGGGGGTTCCTTTTCCTGTGTGTTTTTTTTAGACACACGATCCCACTTTGCCTGCCACAACTCCTGTGTTGGCTACCCTACTTGTGTCTTCATTCCTGGGTATTCTTCCTTTCCCTCCCCTTGACTCTGTGATAATCCCTGATGTTGTTCTCCTTATGATTGTGTCTATCCCTACTATTCCTTTTCTTGTTGAACTTTCCCCATTGTGAGCCTGTTGTTTCAATATTGGTTTTCTCGTGGTGATGTGTTCTTCTGTCAATTTTCCTGTTAAGGCTCGTATGATCATGATGGGTCATCCTTTTTCTCTGTGTGATTACTTCCCTTTCTCGCTTGTGATCCTATTGTGATTCTCTCTGTACCTGTACTTGGCCTGGTGGATCAATATTGGTTTTAACCTGCCCCACATGCCTTACATCTTTCGTTGCATGCGACTTTTTTCTAGCCTTTCACTCATGCTTTCCCCAAACATTTTACTGGTAAAATGGCCTTGCTTTCGATCATCCATCTGTTGCTTGTTATGCTCTTGCATAATAATTAGTGGTAGAGTTTTAGGTAGTCCTATCCTACCTGGGCCCCATGAGGCCTTGCGATGTCTTCCTATCCTATCCTACCAGTGGCGCTGAACCTTGCCCAATCTTATTCCATTTTGGAGTATTTTTGTCATGTTGATAACCAGGGTGGGGTCACCTTCCACGATGGTGTTTTTCATCCTTTTGCGACTTAGGATTTCAAGGCAAATTTCCAAGGCTCCAAATTCTGCTGCATTGTTGGTTGCGTTTCCCATGCTCCCAGCGTACAATCGGATGATGTTGCCTCCACTATCTATGATCACTCCACCTGCCCCTGCTTCTCCTGGATTTCCTTTTTCTGCCCCATCAAAGTTAATTTTTAAGAACCCTGTCGGAGGGGGAGTCCAGATGTGGGCTCCTATCTGGAGTTGTCGGTTCATCCCTACAAGTAGGTTGTTGCACCAATATTTCAGTTGAAAAAAGTCCAGGACACGAGAGTCTTGGTCTGTGAGTTGCGCTTTATCCATCTTACAGTTGCAGCTCTGCATCGTTTATCTTATTAGAGAGACTATTGTCTCCTTTATCCTTTCTGCCTGTATGCTTTCATTCCTAAAGATGCACCGGTTTCATTCTTTCTAGATTGCCCAGATGATCATCCTCGACGTTAGATTCCAACAGAGGTTCACCAATTCATTTTCACTATAACCCTCATTCCAGTTGTTGATGGTTGCCCTGATGTTCCTCTGGATCCTATTGGATTGGTGGAATATTCCTGCCACCCAATCCCAAATATCTGTTGTGTAACTGCATTCGTCTAGGAGATGGTTAGTTGTTTCCTCCTTGTCTAGACAGAGATGGCAGTGAGAGGGTCCTATGAACCCCCTTTTCATGAGGTTCCCCCAAGTTAGAATTCGATTATGTAGAACTATCCATTTGAACATTTTGATTTTTGGCCATTGGGGGATTTTCCAATTTTTTTCCCAGTGTTGCTCCGGTTTTCTTGGTCCTAACCCCTGATGTAATACCATGCTTCTTTTAAGTTTAATTCACCCCCATTTTCCCTACCCCACCTCAATTGGTCCTCTTCTTATGAGACCCCAATTTTCCTTTTTCCCAATTCCTCCTCCATCTCTTTTGTTATTGTTTTGATCTGACCTCTATTTTGTGGGTTAAGTTTGTCCCAGGTCCTCCATCTGGCGCTGCCTTCCCTTTGCTTCCAGTAATGATGGATTTCTTTTTTGCCTTGCCCAATCATTTCCTGTTGAAGCTCCTCCCTGTCTGGATTTTCCATTATGGGTTCTTGTTGTTGGGCACACTGACTACACTAGGGGGGGGGTGAATAATGTAGGTCTCTTTTTCCCAAAAATTCCCTTTCAAAAACTTCTTAGTTAGAAATCAGCATTTAATCATTTCTTATTATTGTCATTCATAACTAGTGAAATGTAAATATGCATCAACAACAGATAACAACAACATATATCATCAACTATTCATCATCATAAGGAACACAAGGAACATAAGATGCATGTACAATTTTCTTTTTATTATGGACTACAATCCTTGGGTTATCAACAACAACTCAATAGAGTACAACTCTACAAGAGCACCAATTCTATAATGCAAGACTCAACTTACACCCTCAGCACCAACTGAGATGAGGCAACAATCCTCAACATATATCAATTTGTCAATAGGTATGTGACCTGTAGGTAGTGCAACACGCGTATGTACACACCCTACCAGTATTACAACCCACATATGTATGCGACCAGACTATACTACAACCTGCGTATACTTCTGAGCAATTAGGATTTTTCTTTTCATCACACACTCAACTCCTCTACAAACTTCAATCACTTTCTCTTCTATATTTCATTGTCCAATCTGACCCATAGCCATCTACAACACATTCAATCTCTCCAACAATATACTCATGCTCCTCAACCATACAATAGGAGTGCTACTCAATCATGTATAAGCAATCAATATACTATAGCAATCATATCAGCATTGAATCATAAGAGTGCTACTCACTCCATCAACCAACACAAATCACATCACAACAAGCAGATCAAGAATGACTTAAGCATTAAACACACAACAAACAAGAGTATTCATCAAGACAACAATATAACCATACCATATTTTTTATGGCAGATCAGGGCCCATAGAATGCAGATCTGGAATCTGCTTCAGTCTTCAAGAGTCTTTCATCAGCTCAACCACAAGTCTTCATGTTTTCATCAACTGTGCGTGCCCTGTCCTCATTCAGCCCGCATATATATGCACTATGGTCCACTACAAACCGCGTATACCTTGAAAACTAGGGTTCCTGAACCTCTGAGACTTTTTCCGTCATGATCTCAAACTTTGCTGAAACTTTGACGCGTCCATGAGATCCTCCACATCATCTCTCTCTCAGAATAAATCTTAAATACATGCTTAAGAGATGCATACAAAATATGCCTTTCACAAGAGACCCTTGCCTCTTATTTTTACTCTTCATATTCTAGGTCACTTAACCCACTTCTAGGTCACTTAACCCATTTCTAGATCACTTAACCTATTTTCCTCATTTTAGGGTTAACCACTTTCCATAAATAGAAAGTTCTCCAATACTTTATCATTTAAATAATCCTCCTCGATTTTTTCACCTCACTTTATTATTTAAATAATCCTCCTATACTTTGTCACTTCACTTTATCATTTAAATATTAATTTCTCCTTTGCAATCTCTTTGACTTCTTTGACCTTTTGGGGCTTCAAGCCTACACATGAGGGTCCTCCATCTTCGTAAGGCCATAACTCTCAAACGGTGAGGAGTTATGTGACATTCCACATACCACAGGAAATGGCATGAAAAACACTATCCATCTAGGATAGTTTCACTGACAAATTTACTGATCTTCATCTCATTATTCCATAATTAATCATGGGTTGTCCAACCGTACTTCAAGGATAACTCAATCGTAAAGCATCTTCCCGTGAGGTATTTCACCGTAAGGGGACCACTTTGGAGTTCATCCATTTGTGCATCTTATCAACCATGATAAGATAATAATGATTCATCTTTAAATTAACCCAACAATGCAACATATCAATGACAACTCATTGAACCACATCAATCCATCTTCATTTATGCATGACATCATATGACTATGATTCCACTTGACATCTATCCATTCTCATGAAGGACAATACATATTAAATTTGACATCAATCATCAATCAATAAATCCTTTGGCATCAATCAATCGCTTGACATCAATTAATTAAACCTTTGGCATTAACGACAACATGATTCAACAATCTCCCCCTTTGGCATTGATGACAATACCAACATTGATGTCAACACCAATAATTGATGTCAACATGTAGACAAGGCATGCTCTACATCAATAGTCATTAATCATATTAATATGACTGTCTCTCCCCATCAATAATCATCAATCACATCAATGTGACTATCTCCCCCCCTTTGACATCAATGGAAAAAGATCATTCTCCTCTTGGGGCTGCTCCCCCTACTTGAACTCTCCTTGGGGCTGCTCTTCCTGCCTGAATGCCTCTGATATTCCTCTGAATAATCTCTCCCCTTTTTGAACATGGGATATCACTCTGATGTGATGCTGAAGATACATCGCTTATGCTCCCCTTGGAATTATGCCTTTGTGGTCTTTATCCAAATAGGGCTCTTTCCTAGTATGCATATGATAAATATCTCCTCCTACAATCATGTGAAGAAGAATGAATCCCCCTATGGGTATGTCTCTCCCTATATTCTCTGCAAAATGAACAATATGCTACCATATGATGATCCTTGGACCTATCCATGCATCAAACTCATGCCATACCAAACATCATGAAGCAAAAGATATGTCAATGAATGAACAAATACATTATGTACCAAAACATGTTCCAATAGTATACCAATCATAAGCCTCCATCAACATGCCAACCATGTGCATCTGCCAATATGTCAACCATTTGCATCTACCAATATGCCAATCATGTGCATCTACCAGTGGTGTACTTTTAGCCAAGTATTATCATCCAAACATATACCATCTATGAGTGTACCAAACATGTACATCAACCTGTATAACCACTTGTACCAAGCAAGTACATCAACCATGCACCAATACCACAACACGATGAATCCTCATACATGTATTCCAAATCCACAAAACATGTGCCAATCAAACTGCTAGTAGGTGCCTCTATCAATGTACTAGAACTGTACCAATCATGCATGAACTATAGATCAAGCTATGTCTCATCAATGATGTATAAGATGATCACCTCATCAAATCACCAACTACATGTCCCAATATGTATTCCAACCATATGCCAAATGCATATCCATCAAAATACATCATAAGATACATCACATAACCAAGGTACCATAACTTCACTGTCATAACCAACATTGTTCTTCAACAAAAAAATGCCTCAATCCATACTCATGGGTTAGTGACATGCATCCAAGATAGCCTTTCATTTTATATCATTACTTTACATAATCCAATATGTAATCATGAAAACCTGCAGCAAACAATATAAAAACCTACAACAAACTATATCATACCCTACAACACAAATTTATACCATCACATCAAGCTGCAACACATGTGCATAGCCTTTTTCCCAAGACTTTACCACATATACACGACATTCTACATAGATAGCTCACGTATGTATGCAACCTATTCAAGGTCAGCCTACGTATGTACGCGATTTTCACCACTGTCACTCGTGTATGCTTCAGTAGATGACACACTTGAGCCTCTCTTAAGGCTTCCATTATGCTTTGGTTGGTCAGTCTTCTTCACCCACTTCTGAAGGTGTCCCTGCTTCTTAGAACTTGAGATCTGAGCTTCTATATTTTCAAATGTGTCTCTTTTCCTTACTTCATTCCTTCTTCTAGTCATGATATATGAATTCCTCATCATGGACCTTCTTTTTATGTTCCAGCAATCTTGGGATTTGTGGCCAAATCCACTACAACTGTAGCATCTCATGTTGTGACAGTGAACAACAATGTCTCCTACTTGATCACATTTCCAACACCTTATGGTGTTATGAAATATTCCATTATTTCTCCTTGCATAAGATCTGCATTCCAAAGCTTTGTGACCATATTCATTACATGAATAACATTGACCATGAAAAACACTTTCATACCTTTGCTTTGGTGTCCATCCTCTTTGAGGTGTAAGGATGGCTTCTTGATGTCTTCCTTGCTTTGTTCTTTTGAAATTTTCCTTCCATTGTGTAGATGGTTGACTTGCAACATTATCTTCATCCTTTTAGGGTGAAGGACTTATCTCATGCTTCTTTGAGGTGCTTGCTTCAGTATGTGTAGCTTCTCCCTTGTATCCAAGACCTGATTTATCATTTGGTGTACTTTGAATTTCCAAGATCTCATTCAATATTTGTGAGATATTCAAGAATTTTTTTGACTTCTCTACTTTCTTTCTCAAATTAACAACTTCAAATTCTAACTTATGACATGAATCTTCCTTTTCATTTACTTGATTCTTCAATAGTTCCTCTACCCTTTTGGCTTCTTCAATTTGGGTCTTCAGATGGACAATAATTTCAAAACTTTTCCTCATCTCATCATCTACCTTCTTATCTTCTTTTTCATTCTTTAGTCTTGTGATCTCTTCCTCCTTTTCTTCTAATTGAGTCTTATTATTCTCTTCTTGTTCCTTGAGCATTTATTTTAACTTCAAGATGTGCTTTTGACTCTTCTTAATAAATTTTTTAGTTTTATCCGAAAGATAGCTATAGTCTATATAATAGTGGTCATTGCTATATTCATATAGACTTCTTTCAACTTTCTCTTTAAGCTCCGATAGTTTTTCTTCTACTTCTTCCATGGGATAATAATTAATTGATTCTATCCAAACTACTTATAGATTTTCTTCTTCACTTGTAGAGAAAAATTCAACATCATCACATTTTGAATTATTGCAATCAAGAGTCTTTGAGGATTCTTTACCTTCATTTGAAATATCTTCAAGATCTTCCTTTTTGCCAAAATCATCACATAATTATTTGCCTTCATTTGAAATGTCTTCAAGATCTTCCTTTTTGTCAACATCATCATATTTAGAAATAATGTAATCAAGAGTTCTTGGATATTCTTTACCTTTTATGATCTTGATGGAGTGGTCTTCAATATTTTCCATCTTGCTTTGATATGTCTCCTCTAGCTTTAGCCATAGATCCTTGGTAGAAGTGCATTGTCCTATGATTTATTTGATAGGGATTGAGAGTCCACTAAGAATGGTCTTGAGAGACAATGCATCATTCTTCTTTCCTTCCCTTTGAGATGCAAACTTTGACTTGTTCTTCAAGGAAACTGATCCACCAATGGATGCCTTCCAAATACCCACTCCCATTTCCTTCAAATGCACTCTCATTTCTATTCTCCAAGTAGAATATTTTTCCTCATCAAGTATTGGAACTTAATCATCCATTTGTGTGTCCATGGATATTCTATAAGCTTGTTAAGGCTTATGGTGAAGGCCTGCTCTGATACCAATTGTTGGACACACCGACTACACTGAGAGGGGGGGGGTGAATAGTGTAGGGCTATTTTCCCCAAAACTTCCCTTTCACAAACTTCTTAGTTAGAAATCACCATTTAGTCATTTCTTATTAATATCATTCATAACCAGTCAAATGTAAATATGCATCAACAACAAATAACAACAACATATATCATCAACTATTCATCATCACAAGGAACATAAGGAACACAAGATGTATGTACAATTTTATTTTTATTACGGGCTACAATCCTTGGGTTATCAACAACAACTGAATAGAGTACAACTCTACAAGAGCACCAGCTCTATAATGCAAGATTAAGCTTACACCCTCAACACCAACTGAGATGAGGCAACAATCCTCAACATATATCAATCTGTCAACAGGAACATGACCCGTAGGTAGTGCAACACGTGTATGTACGTGCCCTACTAGTAGTAAAACCCGCATATGTACGCGGCTAGTCTATACTACAGCCTACGTATACTTATGAGAAATTAGGGTTTTTCTTTTCATCACACACTTAGCTCCTTTGCAACCTTCAATCACTTTCTCTTTTGTCTTTCACTATCCAATCTGACCCATAGCTAGCCACAACACATCCAGGCTCTGCAACAACCTACTCATGCTCCTCAACCATACAATATGAGTTCTACTCAATCATGTATAAGCAAATTGTATACTATAGCAATCATATCAACACTGAATCATAAGAGTGTTTCTCACTCCATCAACCAAAACAAATCACATCACAACAACCATACCAAGAATTCCTTAAGCATTCACCATATAAGAAACATGAGTATCCATTAAGACAACAATATAACCATACCAGAGTTTCTATGGTAGATCTGAGCCCATAGAATGCAGATCTAGAATCTGCTTCAGTCTTCAAGAACTTGTCATCAACTCAACCACAAGTCTTCATGTCTTCATCAACTGTATGCGCCTTGTCCTCATTCATCCTGCGTATGTACATGCTATGGCCCACTACAACCCACGTATACCTCAGAAACTAGGGTTTTTGAACCTCCAAGACTTTTGTTGTCATGATATTAGACTTCATCGAAACTTTGATGCGTCCATGAGATACTCCACATTATCTCTCTCTCAGAATAGATCTTCAATACATGCTTAAGAGATGCATACAAAATATTCCTTTCACAAGAGACCCTTGCCTCTTATTTATACTTTTCATCTTCTAGGTCACTTAACCCACTTCTAGGTCACTTAACCCATTTCTAGGCCACTTAACCTATTTTCCTCATTTTAGGGTTTACCGCTTTCCATAAACAGAAAGTTCTCCAATACTTTATCATTTAAATAATCCTCCTCGATTTTGTCACCTCACTTTATTATTTAAATAATCCTCCTTGACTTTGTCACTTCACTTTATGATTTAAATATTAATTTCTTCTTTGCAAGAACTTTGACTTCTTTGACCTTTTGGGGCTTCAAGCCTACATATGAGGGTCCTTCATCTTTGTAAGGCCATAACTCTCAAACCATGAGGAGTTATGTGACATTCCACATGCCACCGGAAATGGCATGACAAACACTATCCATCTAGGATAGTTTCACTAACAAATTTACCGATCTTCATCTCATTATTCCACAATTAAGCATGGGTTCTCCAACCGTACTTCAAGGATAACTCAACCGTAAAGCGTATTACCATGAGAGATTTCACCATAAGGGGACCACTTTGGAGTTCATCCATCTGTGCATTTTATCAACCATGATAAGACAATAATGATTCATCTTTAAATTAACCCAAAAATGCACCATATCAATGACAACTCATTTAACCAGATCAATCCATCTTCATCTATGAATGACATCATATGACTATGATTCCACTTGACATCTATCCATTCTCATGAAGGACAATACATATTACATTTGACATCAATCATCAATCAATCAATCCTTTGGCATAAATCAATCACTTGACATCAATCCTTTGACATTAATTAATTAAACCTTTGGCATCAATGACAACATGTTCCAACACCTGTTGCCATGCATCCTCCCAAAACCTTGTTGTTCTACCATTTCGGACTTCCCAGAAGCTGTGTTTCTGGATCCAATTCTTATTTCGCCAAGAAAGGTTCCATATGACTGACCCCTCCCTTTTTCCCATGAACCGTATTCACTCCTGTTCGTTTATATTTGGGGCATACTTGGCCTTCCAAAGGTTTTCCCACGGTACTAATTTGTCTTTTACCCATCTCCACCAGAGATTTTCCCTATAAGCTTCATTGGTTATCTGTGGGTCCTGTAACCCCATGCCACCTTTGCTTTTTGGTCTGCATACCTTATCCTAGGCCATCAGGGCCCATTTCTTTTTATGTTCTACACCACACCATAGGAAGTCTCATTGGATGGATCTTATCTTTTGTATGATTCCTTTGGGGGATGATAATACTGAAATCATGTACGCCATAATTTCTTGAAGAACCGTTTTGGTGAGGATAAGTCTTCCGGCCAGTTTTAAGGCTCTATAAGTCCAATTTTTTACCCTCTCTGACAGTTTGTTGATAACTCCATCCCACATGGACTTTGTGTAGGCTCTATCCGTTAGGGGGATTCCGAAGTATTTTGTTGGGAGCATTTTATGTTCAAACCCCATAATGTTGGCCAAGTTGCATTGAATTGATGGATTAGTGTTGAAAAAGTATATCGTGGATTTGGAGTGGTTGATTTTCGCCCCCGAGGCTTCCCTGAAGTCCTTTAAGATTCTTTTAAAATCATTTTCTTCCTTTACTGTGGGTGTGCCATGGAGTAGGGTATCATCAACGAACTTTTGGTGTGTGGAGGTTGGATAGTCTTCAAAAGGTTTGATGCCTTTTATTTCACCAGTTGCAGTTGCACTTTTAATGCTTCTGCTTATCCCTTCCATCATTAGAATGAACAAGAACAGGGACAATGAGTCCCCTTGTCTTATGCCTATAGATGGAAAAAAAGGTTTGGCTAAGGCTCCATTGATTAATAGCAAGTATCTTGTCGTTGAGACTAGCGTGACTATCTAGTTGATCCAGTGTTGGTCGAACCCAAACGCTTCCAATGTCTTTGCCATGTAGTGCCAGCTTATTTTATCGTAAGCCTTTTCCAGGTCAAGTTGGATTATCACCCCCCCTCTCCTTTGGATTTTAAGCGTGTGAATGATCTCATGGGCTTGGAGTGGCTTTATTCTATTAGCTATGACTTTGGATATTATCTTGTAAACTATATTGCATAAATCTATGGGTCTGTATCAGTCAAGGGTCCTAGATTCATTTTATTTCAGGATTAGAGTGATCATTGTGGCATTTAAGGCTTTCAGAATGGTTTTCGATCACTTGGAGTTCTCCACCACCCCGTAAATATCATGCTTAACCACTTCCCAACATGCTTTGAAGAATTCCACTGTGAAGCCATTCGGGCCTAGGGCCTTTCCATTGGGCATCTCCTGGACTACTTGATCAATTTCTTCCTATGCTATGGGTTTTCTTCGGCCAACATTTTTCTCCTCTGTAACCATCTTGGAGATGTGATGAATTATTCTTTGTATGGCCTTAGATATGTATTGGATGTGTTCCTGGGCTATCCCCTGGAAGTGGTTGACCAGTGTATTCTCAATTTCTCGGTGTGATTATCTCTCGATCCCGTCCTGATCCCTAATATTCAAGATTTTGTTATGGGATCTTCTTAAAATAGTTGTTCTATGAAAAAAAATTGTATTCCTCTCCCCTTCCTTTAGCCACCTTATTCTGGACTTTTGGTGCCACAAGATTTCTTCCTACTGGCATCTTTCTTCCCATTCCTAGGTCATTTGGATCTCTTCTTTTTTCCGATCCTCTGTGTATCCCTATTCGATGCAATGTTTCTGTAGATTCCTCATTCTGTTCTCAAGGCTCTTTTTCCATTGGTTCATATTTCCAAAGACTTCCTTGTTCCACTCCTTGAGTTTTTGTTTGATGTTCTTGAGTTTTTTGTAAAGTTTGAACATCCTTGTCCCTTGATCTGATAGTTCCTCCCACCACCAATGGCTGATGTTCTCCTTGAAGGTGGGATGGTCGATCCATAATTTCTCAAATATAAATGGTTTGTTCTTCGACATGGTTTGAAAATTTGCTTCCAGTTGAACTGGGAATTGATTTGATCCCCACCAAGGGAGGATGTTGCAGTCCATAGTTAGTCTCTGCAACATAATTGATTCTGACACCAAGAATCTATCTAGCCTTGATGCTACTTGGTGGTGACCTAGTATTTTGTAATTCCATGTGAACTGACCATTACTGGTTCTTATATCCACGAGATTCATTGTGTCACTGAATGCTGAAAATTCTTTTGCAATTCTGTCTAGTCTCTTGGTGCCCCCTTTTTTCTCAGCGAGTGTGGTGATGATATTGAAATCCCCTGCCAGGATCCAATGGGGGTTGCAGGTGCGATCCTTTATATTCTCTAGGTCGAGGAGCAATCTCCTTTTCTCCTCCATCACATGGGGGGCATACACATTAGTGTAGATAATTTCCTCTGTGTTCCCTATAATTTGCATTTTAACAAATAGCGTGTGTTTCATGGCTTCTATTTCAAGTAGGTTCATCGATTGTGGGTTCCAAAAGGTGAGGATACCTCCCATCATCTATTGTATTTCGACAACCAACATCTTCTACTTACTCTAGTGTTTTTTACTGATTGTTTCCATTCTGTCTAAGGTACATTTTTTCTCTTGAATGAAACATAGGTTAGGTTGTTCCTTACTCAGTCTATTTTTAAGGATTCGTTGATTAATTGGGATGTTTAGGCCTCTTATGTTCCACACTATAATATTCATTTAAACATGTGGGGGGGAGTTGGGGAAGATCTTTTTAATCTTACCTGAGTTTATTAGCAGGGCTCCTAGTTCTTGTAGGGCTATGCTGTTTGATTTTTTGCCTTTCTTGCTCCTTTCCTGATTGGGTGAGTGTTGTGGTTGTCCATCACATGTTTTTATTCCCAAGTGTCCAATCTCACCATGCATGCATTTGATCCCTCTATATTTCTCTTCCTCCCTTAGGAGGAAGAGATATTGAATGCAATCGAGTTGCTCTGCTAACACATTATCTACCCCCTACCTTTTCCATTCCTCCAATATATTCAGTAGATCTATTCCTTCCCTTTCCATAATGTCTCTGAGATAGGGGTCCTCTTCTCCTACCTAACTTGGATTCATCTCCGAATCAACGTCTACTTCCTGCATTGGGGTGTTGGTATCTTCATTTCCTCCTTCCCCAGGACTTGCACAACCTCCCTGTTCCCCTTGGTTTCTTGGAGTTTCTATGTTCTCTTGAGTTGCATGTTCACTTGCTTCCTTATCTTTCATCTTTTCCTTCCCTCCTTCTTCTCCTTGGTTGGGCTTGACCCTTTCTTTTGTTCTAAGCCTGGTTTCCAGGTTGCTTCCTATTGGGGCCTTGCCTTGTCTTATTGGATAAATCGGTAGGTGTGGACACTAACTGATCTCCCTAGATCCACCTGGATTTAGAACAAAACACACCAGAACATGACACTTTCCTTACGTTTTAAATATTGAATTTACTAACTAAAGGGGGATAGGTGACATACCGTTTAAATGCCTCTTCCTCTCACTATCACCATCCTAGCTCCATTCCAATGCTCATACAATGATGAACTTGAAAAATAACGCAACCAACCGAAGTGATAGTAATAGCATAAACTCAATATAAACCTATGTATGTGATCAAGGAATCATACAATAAAACACAACAAGCTTTATAGGAAAGAATTATATTACTGTATCATATTAAATGTGAAAGAGAGATTACAACCACGGCCTTGATGTCGTAAGGTCCCTTCCAACTTTCCTTCGTTCCCCACACACTTCCACTCCAAGAATTCTGAGAGCATACATCTGATAATATTCACAATCTATCTTGACAAAGTTGCTCATCTAGCCAAGCTAGCAATCTCCAAAGCTCAATCCAATCCAAGCTAATCCCAAAATCCAATCTCATCCAAGCCAACTTTCTCCATGAGAGATCCTCTCCTTTTATAAGTTGAAGAGGATAAGGTGAGGAGGTTAGGATGATCCCACCAAATCATGAAAGTGAGTAAGATCCAAACCATTCAGATGCCACCTCACCATGGAAGTTTCTCCTTCTAGAAGCATCGAGAAGATACTCTTTTTTCCCACATATGAGCATTCTCACACCCTTCTTATAGAGAAACCTGTGAACCTCTTGCAACCCAGCTATGATGCAGCCTACGAGAATCAAGCATTCTTGCACCCTAGCCATAGTGCAGCATGCAAAAATCATCTTTAATAGTGTTTTCATAAAGGAAAATGCAACTTCTTTTCTCAGGAAAAGTTCTTCTCCCTTCTTTCTTTAGGAACTCAGGCCATTGACCCCTCTGAAGACTATGGATAGGTTTACATTATTAATGTTCATAGGGATGAAAAAAATAATGTGTAACAGAGATCCCCCCAAAGTATGAAGTTAGAACAGAGTGATATTTGAAATACTTTGTCAAGTGTGTGTAGGGAACAAGGAACAATCGGTCGAAAACCTACCAACAAACAAGGAAATACAGTACAATAATATATCATCACTGAGGTAGGAATTCCCATACTCAGAATACAAATGACTCAAAGCATAAATGCCGACATGTGAAGATCCATGTCAAGAAAGACAGGTCATGGCCACCAAACATACATTGTGGATCCATGCCGATATGACTCAAATCTGAACATAGCCACCAAAAATACACTGTGGATATATGTGTTAAAGACTCAAATTTGAACATAGCCATGAGACATACAATGTGGATCTATGCAACAATACAAACTGAATATACTCCAATGCAACCCGAATCTGTCAGAAAAGATCCAGGGTCTTCGTCTCCACCACTCTATAGTATGAATCTAACCATGTGAATACATGTGTCAAAGTCAAACATGGTAGAAACCACTTGATTACCGATCGTTAGTGAATACCATTAACAATTGCGAGAGAAATCACCATTAATGTCAATGACTCCCAAGGTACTCCAGTACAATCCAACGAATGTGAATCAATTAGTTGAGGTCGAACACTCGGCGAAACCTTCCTATCAGAGGTCAATAATGAAAATCCACTGTCGAAAGTGAGGAAACCTGCCATTGAGGCATGCAAGTTCCAAGGTACCAATTGGTTTCTAAGTCTAATTCCTGGATAATGAGTTGAAGTCGACAGGAAAAGACTCGTCACAGGAGGGCCTTAATGTATCCCACAGCAATTTCATGAAATGGGTAACAAGATTTGAAGTAGATTAGAGTAACAAGTGATTCAGGACTGACTCAGGGATGGCCGACGCAATAGAAGGCTTAAGGATTGCATAAATGGCCGATGCAACCGAAGGATTTCCGGGTTGAACTTCTCTTTGAACATATTGACGACATGACAATTGTCTTGGAAATACTGACTCAACAACATGGATCACAGACCAACAAGTAATCTTATAAGGAGTATAATCAAGAGACAAGCAGATTTTCCAACCTAGACATAAGGCGAGTGAAAGGGTGTCATGTTCAAAAAGCGACTCTTCCATGGAATACAGGTTTAGACACATTTCTTTCCCAAATTCCCCCCCACCATTTCTGGAGAGTACCTCTTTATTTTTATGCAAGCTTGAGGAGGATAACATATGCTTGTAATGTAAGCTCATCCTTCAGATGAGTCCCTCGGATTATGTTTAACGAACCCTAGTAAAGAGTGGTTCGGTCCCATATAGGCCTTTTGATGTTTGTTTTACGAGTCCAAAGAAAGAAAACTCGGGGGTTTTTCATGTTTATAGAGTCTGAAAAACACTTAAAGAGAACTCTCTCTATTCCTTTTTCATAAAATAGTTCGACAAGATCGAAAACGTGATAAACTATCACCCATTGAACATTTTATTCAAATACTTTTACGAGCGTGAACAAAACAAGGTCTCTCAACAATATTTTCATGTTTAGAGAGTCTGAAAAAAGCTTAAAGGAAACTCCAGGGGGTTCCTTTTTCGTATAACCTTTATGAGTCTGAAAAAGTGATAAAAGTATACTCGGTTACATTCTCATGTATTTACAAGCACGAGAAAGAACAAAGACTAATATCGGTAACTTATTCTCATGTATTAACGAGCATGAGAAAGAACAAAGACTGAGCTCAGGATTGTTTTATTTTTATGCAAGCGTTAAAAAAAAACAAAACTATGCTTGGGATAGATTTTATTTTTACACAAGCTTAAAAACTAAA
>JASDQU010169943.1:0-21246 GCA_032191745.1 Picea mariana | reverse complement strand
AGACTAACTAGGAAACAATCCGTTCCCCAGTGGAGTCGCCAATTTTTTTATTGGATAAATAAGTCGGTGGAGACACTAACTGATATCCCTAGATCCATCTAGATCTAGAACAAAACACACCAGAACACGACGCTTTAAAGAGGGATAGGTGACATACTATTTAAACGTCGCTTCCTCTCGCCATCGCCATCCTAGCTCTGTTCCAATGCTCATACAATGATGATCTTGCAAAAGAACGCAACCAACCGAAGTGATAGTAATAGCATAAACTCAATATAAACCTATGTATGTGATTAAGGAATCATACAATAAAACACAACAAGATTTATAGGAAAGAATTATATTACTGTATCATATTAAATGTGAAAGAGAGATTACAACCATGGCCTTGATTTCATAAGGTCCCTTCCAACTTTCCTTCGTTTCCCACACACTTCCACTCCAATAATTCTAAGAGCATAGATCTGATAATATTCACAATATATATTGACAAAGTGGCTCATCTAGCCAAGCTAGCAATCTCCAAATCTCAATCCAATCCAAGCTAATCCCAAAAGCCAATCTCATCCAAGCCAAATTTCTCCATGAGAGCTCCTCTCCTTTTATAAGTTGAAGAGGATAAGGTGAGGAGGTTAGGATGATCCCACAAAATCATGAAAGTGAGTAAGATCCAAACCATTCAGATGCCACCTCACCATGGAAATTTATCCTTCTAGAAGCATTGAGAAGATGCTCGTTTTTCCCACGTATGAGCATTCTGGCACCCTTCTTATAGAGAAACCTGCGAACCTATCACAACCCAGCTATGATGCAGCCTACGAGAATCAGGCATTCTCTCACCCTAGCCATAGTGCAACATGTGAAAATCATCTTTAATAGTGTTTTCATAAAGGAAAATGCAACTTCTTTTCTCAGGAAAAGTTCTTCTCCCTTCTTTCTTCAGGAACTCAGGCCACTGACCCCTCTGAAGACTACGGATAGGTTTACATCATTAACAGTCATAAGGATGAAGAAAATAATGTGTAACACCTTGTCTCTTGTTTCCTCTGCTTTTGTGATTTGGCCTCACAAAGTTGTCCTCATCCTACTGTGGCTTGGTGTTTTCCGATTCTTGTTTTTTGTTGAGAGGGAATTCTCTTAGTAGATGTCCATGTTCATGGCATCTTCTGCATTGAAATGATATCTTCTCGTAGTCTATTCTTTGTATCCATTCCTCATCCCTAAACTCCAGGCTTATGGCTTCTGGGAGCGCCCTCGATACATCCATCTCTATGCAGATCCTTGCATAGGATGTATATATCTACCTTTTAGGGTAGCTTTTTCGATGTCTTGACATATTTTCCTATCTTTTTCCCTATGGCTTCGAAGGTGGATGGTATCCAATAGTCTAGCAGTAAGGAGTAAATCCTTAGCCAAACTGGGACATTTTTAAATGTTTCTTTCTCTGGGGAGAAGTTTTCCTTCAATGGACGAATGTACATCTCCACTGATGCATGGAAATATGGCCCACCCCTAAAGACTTTATCCTTGTCCTCCAGATTCATAAAAACCACCGTGAAGAAACCTTTGGATCCTAGGTGGAGTTCCACTTCTCCACTTGGCTTCCAATGGTATTTTATCCAGTTGCACAACATTTGTTTTGTGGTCCATAGGCCCATAAACTTGCAGATCAGTGCATGCGTCTTCATATGATCCCGAAAGAGTTGCGTTTGGGGGTCTTCTAGTATAACCTTGGGTACCAATGTTGTTTTAGGTTTACACAGGTTGTGCCCTTCTGCCCCACTGGGGTTCGTTGTTTCTTGCACATCGTTCTGGGTTTCTCTGGCTCCTTCCCCCATGTGATCACTTTTTTCTTGGTTTCCCTCTTAATTGTTTTTTGATCCTGATCTTGAGGTGCTTGTCATAGGTTCTTTGAAACCACCTCCTCGTGGTCCTTTCCCTTTGTCCACCACCATCTTCTTGTGTGAGGGGGTTGCATTCCCTCCCCCTTTGGTGACCATGCTGGTCGTTGCTGAGACCGCGACTGTTAAACCATAGCTTAAAATTTCTCCAGAGCCGCGATCGTCAACCGAAGAGAAATCACGGTCCACTTATTTAAACAACAGACATTGGTGTGTATATAACAATATAAAGCACTGGGGAATTTATTTATGATTCACACTGGTTCGTAAATAAATAAATAAGAATTATCTGATATCGGTGCTCCAAAATTTTTAAGCGCATCGGCGCATTGTATACAAAAACACACCAATGCATTATATTAATAAATGCACCAGGGTTTCAAAAAACTTAAAAAAAAAATCTCGACTTTGTTTTTTTACAATTTAAAAATGTGGAGGAATTTAAAATCTAATTTCATAAAGTCATTTAAATAGTAAAAATCTATTCACTGTTTCATTATTTTACCAAAATTTACAGTGGAGAGATTTGCAAGAGATTCATACCAGAGAGCACTGTGGAGCAGTAGAATACTTTGGAACAACATGATTATTCATAAGATCAGAATTTGAAGGTTATGGTGATTCATTTAAAACCCTTTTCATAAAATATTTCCTGGGTATTAAGATATTCAGTGTTTTATTATTTTAACAAAATTTACAGGGGAGGGATTTGCAAGAGAGACATATAGGGGAGCATTGTGGAGCAACAGATCAATACTCTGGAACAAGAGACTTATTCAGAAGATCAGAATTTGAAGGGTATGGTGATTCATTCAAAACACTTATGGAGCAACAAAATTATTCATAAAATCAAAATTTGAAGGGTCTTTTGATTCACTCAAAACTCTACATAGTAAAAAATTTAAATTTTATTGTTGGTTTTAATAATAATTTATTTTACAAATTTTGTCTCTATTTAAATTTAATTAAAATTCAACTAAAAAAAAAAAAAGCACACTTACCTTAAACCCTTGCTTCTTCTTGCTTATATGACTGCAAAATTTCACCATAGGGTTTAACTCCCTCTATCACTTCATAATTACAACTTTTCATTTTAGGCATTTTAGGTTTAATGGATTTATGTTTCCATATAAAATGCATTTGACATTTGATGCATCGAATCCAAACCCTCTCGGCCCTATCACATTTAAAAAAAAAACATGTTTCGGGTAATCGATGCGCCTAATTGAATCTAACACATCAGTGCGCTTTCAGATAAAACACACTATTAGTGTTGCAACATAATTTAAAAAATCCGTTCATTGATGTGTAATTTTTTTTTCTATTGGAGTGGTGTTGATAATGATACGTATCACACCGTTGTAATTTATAGTTTTTAAAAAATATATTTTTGATATCAGTTTGTTTCATATATGGAATACACCGATGCTATTATATTATGAAAGCGCACCAAGAACTTTTTTTTTGGATAAAATTATGTGAATTATTTATAAAATGTATTTAATAGCTTGTGTATTGAATGATACATGATACATATTGATAAAATTATGTGTGAGAATAGTTTCTTGTAACAAAAACTCTGATCGACATATTGATAACATATCCAAAAAGGCAAAAAAGACAAGTTCTTTGTAAATTCTATACAAAATTAATATGTTAAAAAGAAAATCTTTGTAAATTCTATACAAAATTAATATGTTTAAACTATATGTAAGTTTAACTAATATGTATTGGTTAGTGTGTGTCCTGCAGAGCCATAATATGAGGAAGATCAATAAGATTCTTTGTGATCTAAGTGCAGAAGAGCGTAAAAATTGATGGAAAATTTGCAAAAGGAAGAATGGGGTGAAAGAAAAAATTATATTCAATATGAGTTCTTTTTTGAATTTTCATTAATAATATACTTAAAAATATTAGATAACATGTTTCAATCAATCTATTAATTCACACATGTTTAATGTAATACAGGGACCAACAACGAAGAAACATAATGTCGTCCTAAGAGAATAAAAATTATAGAAGAGGTAAATGATGATGAATTGGTCCTTAGCTCATCTGGAGTGGTGTTGGAGGTTAATGAAAGGGGGATAAACTTTTACAAAACTATGAGGGATATAGTGGAAAGAAAGTATAGATGTACTTTCCACTTACAATATAGAAATCAATGATTCCAAGAACCAGGTTATATCTAAACTAGAAGAAGTGTTTCTAGAGCAATGATCAATGAGACATGTTAGAATTGCAATAGAAAAAACATACAACAACAAAAAAGTATCATTCAAAAAGTAATATTCCTAAAAACGTTTTTCTAGAACATGTATATATTACTACGAACCATTCCTTTATTAATATCGATTTTGTTATATTTAGTTTTCATATATCAATATAAAAATAGTTTATTGTTATGTTACTTTTTTCAGGAAGATTATGAAAATCCCAAAGGATCAACAGGCTAATATCCAAAATATGCCAGTAGGAATTTCAAAAAAAGTGTACAAGGAGATGGTAAAAGAAATGGACATAATTGCATTGCAGGAGGAGCCATCTCAACAACAACGTGCTTCAAATGTATGAAATCATTGAAATTTTCTATTAGGTACATATAAATAAATAATTTAGCATTAAATATTAATTTTCAAGTATTTTCTTACATAAAATAAAACAAAATGGAACCCATTCAACACATAAAATAGAACGACAAGGAAGAAAATGGTTGATAGCAAATTTTGTGAGTAATTGTTATTTCCTTATAACATTAACTTAAGATTTCATTTTTGTATATTTTAATTTGTTTTACAACAACAATCCTTGAATGTCTTCAAACAGGTGATAACATACAAAGAAGAGTCATTGCAAGAATTGATTGACATTGGGTTGCGTAAGGGTTGTGAGTATATGTTAGCATATCAAAAATTAATTGTGGAATTTGTAAGTATCGTATGTTGTTTCACTTCTCTCATTTTATAATTAATGGAACGAAAAACATTATTTTATATTAAAACTATGATTTATTATGGGGTATAAAACTTGCAGGAAACAAAGTATGGAAATGTGCCAACATAAGAGTTGTTGACATAAGGCATGAGATTTGGTTATGAAAAAATGTGTATCATTTACGACTCAATTCTTGCTATGGTATGTCACTTTTCAATTTACATTCATGTATATTACTTATTTCAATTTTCATTATTCTCATCAATGTAGATACACTCATTACACTTTATTTTTAGTTTTGTAGATGGAATCATTTGAAGAGGAGGAAAACAAATCGAGAAAATCAACAAAACATTCGACCAAATAACCCAAGTCATGGAAGTAGCTCAAGCACTGACAACAGTTCCAGTGAAGAATGATGATCAATATATTTGGATATCAATGCAAGTTGTATTTTTTGAAATAATTGTCTGTGAAAATAAGACATTTTGTTTAATGTAATGGACATAGTGATCCAAATGGATCCAAAAATGCCAAAAATTCAAATTTCTCATATTCAGACGAAACCAGTGCCATCGTGTAGTGCTCGTCGTGCCAATTCTGATAGTATATTATTTTTCGAAAATGGACTTTGTATCCGAAAGATATCATGATTTGAAGTTTTTCCCAAACATGCAAAAAATCAAAGTCAAAGTCAACAGTCTGTATTGTTGACGTCAACAGTACATCAGCATGACACATGGAATATGACGTCAACATGATGATGTGGCAACACCAAAGGCTGACATGCGTCATGTTGATTTGACATTTTTGGGTGTTGGTGTGGCGGATGACTGGACCGTACAGACAGTGACGTGGAAATACATACAGTGACGTGGAAGACCCTGGTGTAGACATGTGGCAGTATAGAAGGATGCATGGTAGTGATGTGGTAGGTTGAGGAGGTGACACATGGCATATGATGTTGACTTGGCAAGATGACTGTACCGCTGACTAGACAGGGTGTCTGTATGTTGAGTTGGCTCAAGTGACTCATATGATGCCAAGTGGTCCAATCACAAGGTGCCACCTGGCACCCTGGATCGGGCCAAAAGGCCCGGGTTAACAAGCTATTTGACCTTTGCGGGACTCGAAATCCTAACCTCCACATATGCAAAGTCTTCACTCAAACCGGCGGACCGACTGGACTAATGGTTTGGTTGTTAAACCCACGCGACATAAACTTAATTAAAGGGATTTAGTGTGCGTTTTGGGGATGTAGCACTCGGTCGGCAAGGCTATCCCATTGACCAAGGTGCTAGACCACATGCATATCCAAAATAAATTTCACATGACCAGGGTCGAGAACCATGGGCACAGGTGCATTTGGCCCTGGTGCCCAACCACATGGATTTATAGATGACCAGGAGCTGTAGGAAAAGGGGGGCGCCCAATATGCTGCTAAAATTGGTTTTAAAACTATGTAATTGGATTGTTTTGTATTATCTAGGCCTGTTTTAATGGGGATTTTGCAAATTTTTGGAGGATCTGGAGGCTAGATTGAGGCCAAATTTTGGGAGGAAGTTGGGAGGTGATCCCCAACTCAATTTATATGTAAATACAACCTTTTTTCCATGGAAAATAGGTTCAGAACAGGAGAATAATTCCAATTTTTGAAGTCCAAACCATTTTTATGCAGGGAAGCCAGGAGAGTAGCAGAGCTTTGGAGGCCATATTTGGGAGTTCTACTCCACCTTTTTCAGTGTCGTCTATTGCGTTGAGTTCATGTGACAAAACAAAACATTGTTGTGCTAGTTAGAGAACAAATTGATGTAATTATGATGTACCTTTGATGCATTGAATATTAATAAGAAAAGCCTCCCCCATTGAAGACATGCCCTGAGACATAGGGAACTTTGTTGAACTCTGTTAACAAGTTTTGGCATTATGGTTTGTTGTTCTTAATGCTCATTTTTTGTTCTGTAATTTTTATGATGGCTGCAACATTCTTTCATTAAAACTCCCTCTTCTTCTCTTTAATTTCTAAATGGTAAATCAACTCATGCAAAATACTTAACCAAGTCATTTAAAATATAATTTCGGATCACATAGTGTCCCAATTGAAAGACAAGGGGTTACCAATAAGCATCGACCAATTTTGTATGACAAAGAGGCTATTATTCATATATAATAATTTTATTTTATTTTATTCTATTGGGTTGTCCAATGTTGTTGTGAAATGTTACATCGTTGATTAAATATATGGATGATTAAATATTATAATGAAGAGATGTGAAATCTGATGATATAACAAATTAATCCAAACATCATATCCAAATGCACTAATCAAAATTTAATTTATATGAATACTCTTATAAGATATATGTCAATTTTTTGATGAACAATGGAAATAAAAATAATTGTGCATTGTCACAGGTCAGTGTTTCTAAAAAGAGAAAATGACAACCGGTGTGTTTACTGATAAACAACACTAGTGTGTTTCAAGATAAAACACATCGGTGTCATAATTAAATTCGCACTAGTGTTGATATACAAGGAACCAACACTGATATTAATACTATTTTAACCAACAATTATAATAATAAAAACCTTTATCAGTGTGTTTAATTAATAAATGCACCAGGGCTTATGTATCGCACTTTCGCCTCAGTGCGTTCTGAATATTATGCATCGGTAGGGTTTGATCTTTAATGTACCGGTGATGGTATCATAGATTCACCAGATGCCTTATTCTTATTAAGGCACCGATGCGTTATTACTTATACGAGCATCGATACCCCAATCATTTTTTGACAACCTCGATTCTTTCTTGTAATTGTAAGCACCGATGCTTAAGTTAGAGAAAGCATCGGTGCTTGGTATTTTAGATTTGATTGGTGCGTTGTTTTTATTAAAGAACCAGTGCATTATTTTGTATAAACGCACCGGTGCCCCAATATTTTAGTACTCGTCTGGTGCTTTCGGTGTAATGTAGGCACCAATGATTTATGTTTGAGAACACACTGGTGCGTATCTAGACCATGAAGCACACCGACTAGAAAAACATCTGCTACAACCTTCACCCACCCAATTTTTTTTTACCTATAATGAAGTTCTATTATAATCTCCGCATAAACATCTCCTACCAAAAACGAATGTTTTTGTGGATGTTTTTTTGACAATTTTGACCAATTTTGTAACACTAAAAACCTCCACTATAACCTCCGTTAGAGGGTCTTTTCCTTGTAGTGAGTTTGGGTGAAAACCCTAAAACCATTCATAGAGAACCTAGCTAGAGAAAATCACATAAAACTTGCAAGATAATTGAGAGACAGAGACAATAATGAGTTAAAGAACGAGAAAATATATTAATCACAACATAAAGAATGAGTTATACACATGCTAATATATAGTCCAAGAGAAGTAATGCACTAAGCACCCTCAATTTTAGGAGCACCCTATTTTTTAGGGAAATATTCCCAAGAAATATTCTCAATTAAAACTTAGGAAAAAGGCGAGTGAGTAAGTGTGTAATATCTCCAACACCCCCTTGAAAACTACTAGGGTGTAATCAAGAATGGGTCTTCGCTACAAGGCCATGTTAGGTACCCATTTTACAATGTATCTACATGAATGAACATTAAAAAAGTGAGGAAAAAGGGAAAATCTCACTGGGAAACCCCCCCTCAAAGTACAATGTATCAAAAATTAAGAAGAAAAGACAACTACTAAGCATTTGTCTCCTTCACTCCAAAGAGATCTCACAAATGTGCAAGGTTATGCTCAGTGAAGATTTTGTTGAAGATGTATATGTTTGTGTTGGACAAGCATTTTGGATAGGAATAACTAAGTTTTGGGAGCTGTGCCATAACATATGAAAGAGTAAAAGGGAAAGACCAGAGCACGTGGCAAGGGTGCATTTTGCGGTGCAAAAGTAGGAAAAGAAGCAGTTCAACACAAAAGTAGGAAAAACAATAGTTCAACGTAAAAGCATGAAAAGTAACAAATCAATGCAAAAGTAGGCAAAAAGGTTATGACCCATTAGGGTGTTGGGGATAAGTTGTTATTAGGGTTGTTAACCCTAATTATATGTATAAATATGTAAAAGGTTGAGGAATATTAGGATGTTGTTGAAAAGAAGAGATTAGGATGAGAATAAGAGGCTAAGTTGCTCATGACTGATGAAGAGAGTTTATGCTTAGGGTTTTGGGGAAGATCTTTCAGGATAGGAGCATATCTGAGAAGTTGCAGAGGTAGGATTTCATTATAGAGAAGCTATGAAGGTTTTGGGATTACAATATGTTGTATCTTTTGTAAGCGCAATGTGTAGGCCTAAGGTGATTATTGGATGAAGACTAATATAAGAAGCCAATCGTTGTGGACGTAGCCTAAGGATTGGGTGAACCATGTTAACATAATGTGTCTAATGTGTTTGTTGATGTGATAATTCATGGATGTTATGTTTCTATATTATTAATATAGATTTATTTACACATAGTTGATGCACAATAATAATGAATGATTCAGTGGGTTGGTTATATCGTGATCTATGTTATATTGTTTCTTCACACTAGGGATTAGGGCACTGAATAACTATTAGATGGGTTAATGTCGCACAATTGTTATGGTAAAAATAATGACATGTTAGTTAATGGAAGTTGTGCACATGGTGAATAATCATTAATGTTTATGTTGATAGCCTCACATCCGATCATCCATACAGAAACTTGGTTCTTGCAGACCCAGTAGATTCCTCGGGTGAGNAACTAAAGGTTTTGTTGGTTAAATAACTTGAACCTAAGGTCTTATAACTGCACACCAACAAATGGTTCCATTGTCGGGACCCGAAATCTCTAATTGAGGGAATGTTTTGGAGGCTGACTAAGGAAGATATCACCAAATGGCTAGAAAGGAAGGAATGAAAATTTTCCCAAGGAGATAATAGAAACCCTCTGATCAATGACGAACAATGGTTTCAAAGGTATGTGTACACAGATCTACATGACATTTTCTTTAGTGAATTTCTGAATATTTTAGCTAAATGGTTAGTCTAAAGGTTAGTGGAGAATATTGCAAGATATCGAACTATAGATCCAAGGAACTGGACCCATGATTTGGTAAGACAATTAATTTATGTAAGCAATACTACTTCTCACGCAATTCATTTCTTGTTGAATAGCATACTGGGGGGTAATATTGCAGAATTTGTAGAAGACTGTACCCATTTGTATATTGTTGTAGAAAGGGATTTCTTCAAGGGTCTGCGCGGAAGGTTTATGAAAGAATTGGGTACCTGGATAAAGATGTTGTTGTTTGAAAAATGTGTGATAACGATGGAATTTGATTGCTAGGGGGCTTCTCACACATAGGGGAAATGGCGTCTGACTAGGGGATGATTTGAAGGTAGGAAGGAATGAAGAAAGAACTAAATAAGGAAGGGAGGGACTGAGGATGCAGAGAAATGAAGAAGGTGTTTGAGAAGAAGAAGAAGAATTTGGAGTACCGTGCAGTGGAAGAAGATAAAAGAGGTTTAAAACTGGGGCTAAGAAAGGAGAGTTGCACATTAAGTATGAGAGGAGAGAACCCTGCACAATAGTCCAGGTCATAGAAATACCAGCCGCAAAAGGATAGGGAGAGGATCCTCAGTTCAGTCCTATAATAGAAGAGTTGTTAAGTCCTACTAAGGTTGGATCCTGTGTCTAACCCACGACCCCGTGTGCATCACCTGGATTTGAGATAACATTTGAAGAATTTTCAAAAGAACTTATGTTAGCAGAGGAAGTAAGAATAGTAATGGTCAGAGTAGTGGAAGCAGTGCATCGAGTTAGAATCAACCATCATCACCGAGGGTAGGTACTATGCAAAACACCATGGTAGGGTTAGACAATACATTGAGAATGCCTGAGTTCCAGGGAGTTGGGTCGGAGGACCAAAAACAAAATCTATTTGTATGTGAGACAATTTGGGCTCAAAAGAATGTCAAGGATGAGACCATAAATATTGTGCATTTGGAAACAATGTTTAGAGGCCGCACATTAGTTTGGTACATGAAACCGCAGAGTATTACACCAGTAGGTCAAGCGAGGACATTGGTAGAAATTCGACAAGCATTACTAAAAGTGTTCAAGAAGCTGAAATTTGAGTCACAATACATTACAGAGTTGAAGGAAATCAAACGAGTGCAGAATGAGTCAGTTTGAGAATATGACTAAAGATTTAAGGATTTGATGGGTTAATTGACATTCTAGATTTCAAATAAACAACATAGAGAATGGTTTATTGCAGGACTATTGCCACACATTCATTACCCGTTGATACAACAAAAGGTTGCATCACATCCTCAAGAATTAGATATTGCGATGAAGCTGGAATCATCTCCTATAGGGGATGGAGGGGGGATGGATCATGTCCAAACACAATTAGATTCCTTGTCAATCCAATTAGCAGAGCTTATGAAAGTAAAGAAGAAGAGCAAACAAGGCTAGTGTATCATGTGTAGAACTGAAGGCCACCATAAGGACAAGGTCCCAGCCTTTGCTCAATATTTGGTGATTGAAGCACCAAAGCCATTACCAAGAGGAGGGTACTTTGAAATATACAAGACATGGGAAGATCATCCACCTACTTGTCCATTGTTGCAGAAATACCAGAGTACGGCCTAGAATTTATTTTGTAACTTGTGCAAGTCAGTAGGGAACGAAGAGAAGGACTATCGCGCATTCGACATGATGAGAGAGAGCACTTCTGATATGTATATAATTCTGGAGAAAAATTCATGACAGAAGTAGGCGTTCCACGGTATAACAATCTGAGAGGATTTATTCTAGGAGCACGAGGAGGATTTGGTAGAGTTTGAGGCAGAGAGGGCTTTGGAAGAGGAGGTAGAGGACCAATAATATTATACAATTGTGATAAACCTAGATACTTAGCTTGTGACTTCCTTAATCCTTATACAACCTGCACATATTGTAGAGCACAGGATCATGTGACATAAGACTGTCTCCAATTACTTGCAAAGTGGAAGGCAAGAGGGAATCATAACCAGAACACAAATCAGAACATACAAAAGATATCAGTAGAGAAGCATGATGAAGGACCTAGAATAGTAGTTGTCACAAGTGAAGGAGCTAGGAAAGGAGTTGATAAAGGGATGCAAATTGAGCAATGGGTGAGGAAATCAGCATGACTTATGCCAACATTTGACCCACAAAAAGAAAAAGAGATGTATCAGCAAACAAGGAAGGAGATACCAGGACCAGATTGGATAACATCGACATCATCTGCACCTCATGTGGTTGACATGCCTTTGGTATATGATTTTACTATCCAGTAAAGGCCGCTTCAACAGGTAAGTACTTTGAAATAATTTCTGAAAACTTGTTTAGAATTGATGAAAAGTGAAACTTTGTTGAATGCATTGTGTGGAATGAATAATCATTACGCACAAGAAAGGGAAGTTCCTACTGTGCAGAGGGTAGTGAATCAGGTACTACGCAAAAAGAGGACAAACAAAGAGTTCATACTAAGTGTGTAGATTGGGGAATATGACATGGGAAATGTCATTTTAGAATTGGGTTCTGATGTAAATGTTTTTGTCGAAGCAAACATGGGAAATGATGTGGAAGTTGAAGTTAATCTAGTCTCTCATCCAGTTAAGATTGGAAAACCAACACAAGATAGAAACAATTGGTTGATTTTTAGGGGTACCTGTGAATATAGATAGGGTGTGTACTATTACAAATTTTGAAGTCATCGGGATCGTGGGTGATCATCAACCATATATAACATTGATGGGTCTTGAATGGGCCTTTGAAAATCAAGCGGTTATTAATCTGAAGAAAATGGAAATGATCTTTGAAGTAGGGGACTTGAAGGTTACTGCATTGCTAGATCCGATAGAATGAAAAAGGTATATAGAAACAACTAAAAGGAACAAAATTGAAAACCCGTATAATATGACTGTGCGAATGGATGACTACATTAATCCGATTGTAGATGGTTCCATAAGTTGGAGAAGTATTAGCTCATGTGTTTAAGATTCAGAGGAAGGTTTCAAACATTGGAAACAAAGGATGCATGAAGTGTCAACCAGATGGTGTGCCCACATTACTCGATCATTGCACTGGATTGGAAAGGATTTGTGTGACCCACCCAAGTATGATGGTTTCACTGAAATATGATCTTTTGTAAAGGAGTTTGATTTGCAAATACCTAAACAAAAAATATGTTTGGCATTATATGTTGTTTTGAAGGCCACTCCATCCAGATGGTGGCCTTCACATAAAGAAGGAATAGAAGGATGACAACAGTGTAAAATATTAATGCAATTTAGATTTGGTACAGAGGTTGAGTATATTGCACAGAAATATGCAGGAGTAAGTGACCTGATAGATCATATTGCGCAGTGCATAAATATATGGAGTTTGATATTGTATAAGGAATGGGCACATAGGTTCATACATACATTGAATACGATCCCCAAGAACTGGTACCTAGAACTAGAAATGCGCAGAGAAACAATGAAATGGGACGAGATAACTGAAAGGTTTAAGATAAAATTTACTTTTGAAAATGAACCCCCATTAGTAAATGTAGCTTTCTAGGCCATTAGAAACAAGATTTTTTTAGTAGAAGGGTCGATGGATGTAGTACTTGTGTGTAGTGCACATAGCGCTTCTGTGACAGATCATGAAATGTTGGAATGTTATAATGTTGCTAAATAAGATCAAAACGAGGAATATCCAAGAAATATACAAATAATTGAAACTGAGGGGGAACACACAATAGAAGGTCCAAAGCTTGGATATGCTATGTATGCAAAACCATTAAGGATGCGTAAGGTGGATATTGGGACAAAAGAGAATCCAAAGTTTGCATAGATATGTGACTAATGGAATGATGAAACTGTGGAAAATATTTTCGACTTACTATGCAAGTATCATGATCTATTCCTGATCAAGATTTGGATCCAGGAGCTTGATGGGGCTCAAAAAGGCCTAAAAATCATTGTTCTCATAATGACATCAAAACGTACGTGTGCATAGGCCTCATCGATATGAACCCAACACAACTTGAATGGATTCAAACAGATGTTGTATGCTCTTGATATCGCGATCTAAAGTTCAGGTCAAACTGGCAAAAAGTCAAAG
Organism: Picea mariana; assembly: GCA_032191745.1. Taxonomy (NCBI): domain Eukaryota; kingdom Viridiplantae; phylum Streptophyta; class Pinopsida; order Pinales; family Pinaceae; genus Picea; species Picea mariana. The sequence goes on along the minus strand of JASDQU010169943.1, from coordinate 7,283 downwards.
TCAAAGTCAACAGTTCGTACTACTGACGCCAGCAGTACAGGTGGCAGATGATGTCAGCAGAACAGGTGGAAGATGACATCAGCAAGACATGTGGCAACACCAGGACGTGCCACGTGGTAGTCATTTTTGGCATTTTTAGGGGCTGATTTGGACCAATAAAAATTGGACACATGGTAGTCGTACAACATGACACGTGGCATGTATGATGATGACATGGAAGGTACGGTGATGATGTGGTAGGTATGAATGGGCAGCTAACTGTGTAGGTGATTGGTTTGATGACTGGATAGTACAGCCCATTCACAGTGTGACACGTGGCCCAATCACTGGGTGCCACGTGGCACCCTGAATTTGGCCAAAGACGGCTGGGTAAAAGTTTGCTCCGCTTTTGGGGAAATTGAACCTGTGAAATATGGGTAAGGGAATGGACTAGCAACAATGCGCTAAAAAACAAGGCACGTGTGTTCCTTGTTTATATAAATAGCAGGAATTGCATTTAACCTTGGATTAGACGCGAAGTTTGGGATAAGCCTCAGTCGAAGGGGGCTATCCACGCAACCATAGGTGCTAGACCAGGGGGGAAGGCAGAGGATAAGGTTCCAACACTCGACCACATGGCACACCATGCAACCAAGGTCCCGAAGAAAGAGGGCTAACACACATTTTTTTCCCAAATATGGGTTTTCCACCGTATTATTAGGTTTATTTATGATTTTATGTTGATTTTATGGTTTTTTGGCCATATCTGGTGGATATTGAGCCAAATTGAGTGCCACGAAAAGTGGGATGTTGGGATTTGATCCCTCTACCTCATGGATATATAAACCAAGCCATTGTGACATTTTACACAAGAAAGAAGAAAAAAAGAAGCTTGAAGCCAAGGTCAAGTAGTCTTGAGCAGTGCAAAGTAGCTGAGCTTTGGAGGCAGTTTCCGAGAGTTTTATTACTCTGTTTTCAGTGCCATCTGTTGTGTTAGGTTTCTGAGATAGAGAAGAATACATCTATTATTCAGATCCCTATATGAAGTAATTTTAATGCAAATTGTAAAGCATTGAATATTGAATAGAGAAAGCCTCCCTCACTAAAGACAAAGGCCCGGAGACGTAGGCGAGATTGTCTAACTCCGTTATCAACTTCTTGTGTACAATTGGTTGATGGTTTTCATTCTTGTGTTATCTTTTATTGCTCTTAATTATTCAAGTCTTTGTTGTTTTCATATTCACATGCACTGTCAGAAAAAGATCTTGATTAAATTGAGGTTATAGTGTGTAATTTCCAGGCCTTCGATTTTCGGATCAATTCCCAACCACATTTTAAGAAATGAAAGGGATAGTTGGTGATTTAGGAGAGATGAAGATCCCTTTGAAACCAGATTCTAAGCCAGTAATACAGAGACCCTACAGACTGAACTTGAATTGTAAAGAGAGGGAAAAAGCAGAGATGGATTGAATGTTAGAAACAAGAATTATTGAACCAGTTGTAGAATCATAATGGATAAGTTCAATGGTAGTATAAGATAATAAAACAGGGGGAATCAAAATTTCTGTATACCTAAGAAATATAAACGATGCATGTCTGCATGATCCATTTCCAATGTATTTTACAGATGAAGTTCTAGAGAATGTAGGGGGGCAGGAGGCCTACTCTTTCACGAATGGATTCTCAGGATGTCATCAGATAAAGATTGTGCAGGAAGACAAACATAATACTACCTTTGTGACAGAGTGGGGAAGCTACTAGTACACAATGATGCCTTTTGGGATGAAGAATGCACCTGCATTGTTTGCGAGAGTAGTTGTTGTAGCCTTTAAGGAATTTATTCATAAGTTCCTTGAAGTTTATTTAGATGATTGGACTATGTTTAGTCTATTAAAATATCAAATATAATTACTGAGGTTAATGTATGATAGGTGTAGACAATGTCATATTTCATTGAATTTGAAATAATGTATTTGTTGTGTGCCTCTTAGAATTTTGTTGGGCCATGTGTTATCTAAGCAAGTCTTACTAGTGGATCCTTCCAAGATTACAGTGATTATGGAATTACCACCACCTACATCAGTACGACAGTTAAGAGAAAAAATGGGCCATATAGGATACTATAGGAAGTTCATTAAGGGATATGCGCATATTACAACACCCATGGAGAATTTGTTGAAGAAAGAAGCTAAATTCCAGTGGAATGAGGACTGCCAGAAAGGTTTGGACACATTGAAGCAGAAAGTGACTGCACCAATTTTGATATTCCCGTATTGGAAGAAGGAATTTCATGTTCATGTGGATTCCTCGTCCATAGCTTTAGGCATCATATTATCTCAGCCAGGAGAAGGAGAGTTAGACCGCCCAATTACATTTGCAAACAGGAAGTTGTCAATAGCAGAAAAGAACTACAGTACGATAAAATCAGAGGGGTTAGCAATGGTGTATGCACTACAGAAGTTTAGACACTATTTGTTGGGTTCTCATTTCAAGATGTATACAAACCATTCTGCACTAAGATACCTAGTGAACAAGCTAGTGTTGGGGGGAGAATTTGCAGATAGTTACTTTTGTTCCAAGAATATGAATTTAAAGTCATAGTGAAGCTAGGAAAATTGAATGCAGGATCAGATCACTTATCGCGCATTCTATCCGGAGAAGATGCATGGAATTTAGATGATAGTTTACCAAATGTGCATTTATTTGTAGTTCAAAAGGTGGATGAATACTTCACATACATTTTGAAATTCTTAAGTATAGGAATGGATCCATCGGACATGATAGTTGCACAAAATAAACAGTTAGTGGTTAAGGCAACAGGCTATCAACTAATCATAGGAAACTTATATAAGTTAGGTGCAGATGGGATATTAAGAAGATGTGTGTTAGAGAATGAAAGTCCAATGATGCTACCAGAATCACATGAAGTTATTGTAAGAGGTCACTACGCATGTAAAGAAACAATGCATAAGATTTTGTGTGCAGGGCTCTGGTGGCCCACACTTCAAAGGGATGCTAAAGAATATTGTCAGGCATATGATGTTTCTCAAAGGGTTGAAAATCCATCTATAAGGGATGAGATGCCCTTGCATCCATAGGTTACACTGCATAATTTTGATAAATGGGAAATAGACTTCATTGGACCGATTAATCCACCATCCAGGAGATCAAGATCTAGGTATATAATCACTGCGACAGAGTATTTGACTAGATGGGAAGAAGCAACACTGGTCACAGATTACATCGCAGAAACTACTGCGTGATTTCTATTTCAGAATGTTGTTACAAGATTTGGTTTCCCATGCATGTTAATGAGTGATCAAGGGACACACTTCATGAATAATATGATTGCAACATTGACTGAGGAGTTTCAAATTCACCATCAGAGGAGCACACCGTATCATCCTCGGGAAAATGGGACAATAGAAGCCTTCAATAACATTTTAGAGAATTCTCTTACAAATATATACAACATAGGAAGGGATGATTGGGACTTGAGGATCCCTGCAGTATTATGGGAATATAGGACTACAAGAAAAAATGTGACAGGAGATACACCTTTTAGGTTGGTTATGAGAAAGAAGAAGTAATTCCAATGGAATTTATTGTGCCAAGCTTGTGTGTTGCAGTGATTGCTGATATTTTGGACTCTGGTGCAGTAGAGTAAATATTTTCATAGTATTTACAACTTGAGGAAGATTGATTTGTTGCAGGATTCCATCAACAATTCCAGAAGGCAAGATAAAAAGCATGGAATGACATGCATATTAAATAGAAAAAGTTTCAAGTGGGAGACTTAGTGTTACTATATGACATAAAGTTCATGCAACACCCAGGGAAGTTTAGGATTCATTGGTTAGGTCCATATGTAATCAAGTATGTGATAGAAGAAGGTGTTGTGCAACTAGAAATGTTGAATGATGAAGTCTTGGGGGGACTGTTGAATGGGAGTCGGCTGAAACTTCATAAGGACGACCAACCTTCCAAGCACTAGTTTGACTTGTGAAGGAACCTATGTACCATAGTAGTTTATTATTGTAAGAAAAAGAAAGAAAAAGAGAAAAAGAGAAAAAGAAAAAGCGGAAAAAATAATGAAGTAAGTGAAGGAAAGAAACATAAAGTTGAAGTGTTAGTCAAGGGTCAAGAAGTTAAGATAGTTCAGAGAAAGAAATAAACATGAGAATGACACAGATGAGAATTAAGAAAAAGCAAGATACATATACAAAAATAGTAAGTGCACAAAAGAAGTGAGTTATATGTTGATCAAGGATCGAGTGGAGGAAGTGAATTGTGCATAGAAGAAAATATTGTGTAGCGAATGAACATAGATGTTGGAGAACTGTGCAGAAGAAGAAGTAGAAAGACAATTAAAAGAATTAAAGAGTACAAATGATGGGTAAAAAGTAGTAATGACAAGACATAGAGATGTGTAATCATAAATGGAAAGACCTGATGGAGATCGTGACAGACTGGTAGATCGAGGAAAAAATCTGGCAAAGGATTTGGAATTAATGCAGCGTTAATGTAGGTATTGATTGCACAACGCTAGTGGATTAGACAGTTAATTAGAGTGCCAAGGCAAATGGAAAGTTGTCGAAGAGGCAACAAATTCGTTGAAGGGTTGATGATCCAATGTTATTGTTAGTTGGAGTTTGTAGCAAGTAGAGAGAGTTGATAATAGTATTGCAGAGCTCGGAGAAATGCCACATAGCCGAAGGATTTGTCACAGGTAACAATATTGTATATATGGAACCACCAAACGAAGCAACATTGGAATGGAGGAAAACACTAACAAGAGAAGAAACAAAACTACAAGGATTTGAGGAGACTCCGGGAGCATCCTCGTTGGAGCCGACATTTAGAAGGGACTACATTACACCGAGGAAGGACGATGGAAAACTAGTTAAGTGAAAGAAGGAGGCAATGCATGAATTGGTGATGCCAAAAATCCTAGTTGGGGTAATAATTGATGAGGATGTGCTAGGAAAGGTGCCGCAACTAAAATACGTGGACCATGACTGTTGGTGCAATTATTTTCATAATATATTACCAAACATAAATTATCAATCGGGATTCGTAATCAGTAGAGTTGATACACTATATGTCCTGATAATAGATAGGTTCCTATGTCTATTTAGTATAGATTAGATAAGAAAACCATTTAGAAACCAACACACTCTTAAAAATAACAATCTTCACACAACTCGAAAGATGGAAAGAAAAACTCATAAACAAACAAAAGCTCTTGCTTAGGTGATGGAATTGTTCATTGATGGCTTATGAAAAGAAAATATGAACTTTGATTCTATCTTCTGGAGAAACTAAAATAACAAGTGGGATGCTCCATTAAAGCTCATGTATGGTGAAATATGGAGATCCAACCGTTCCTACATTACCACACTTTGCAACAAATTCGAATGGTGAAATCAAACAAAATAATGTGAAATCAAAATAACAGGTACATGAAATCAAAATCTACACTAACAATTTACAATAAGCTTACCAAGATGGATCTGTGGCCCTTGTCGATTCCAACATGGAAGCTTTAGATCACCAGATGCTAACTTTTAAGAGAGAAAAAATCACCGAATCCAAACTTGCATTAATCTTCAACAGGTAGGTTTACAAAAGGAGTCTCTTCATGAATCCAATCTACATCATAACAATTCTCCTCAAGAAACTATCTCATAACAATTCCCTTAATCTACATAATAATAATTCTCCTCCAATATACATAATAATAATTCTCCTCCTCTCATGAAGAGAGGGCACTCTCTTTTATACATGAGAGCTTTGAAAAGGAGATAAACATATCATAATTACAGATCCATTTTTCTCTCAACCCATTTCCCATTATTACAAAATATAATCCATTCAAATCCTCCACATATCTCTCATATATCTTGGATAAGATATGACAACCAAATCTCCATGATCTTCTCCTTGGATTAGGAGTGAATTATCTCCTCACATATTGAAATGGTGGAGGAAGTATTCGAGAAGGCTTTTGAATTAATCCTTCACATATTCCTATTGGAAGGTTTACAGTTGGAAGTAAGCTTGTCATTGATGGCAAGAACAGTGATGGCAAAGATCAGCATGCTCAGCAGCGCAGTGATAATGGAAGAGGAGGAGCAACAGTGAACGTTGGATCTTATTCAGAATCCACGATGAATGTCATATCTGTTTGTGGACAAGAAGAACATGCAGAAGAGGAGGACAGATCTTAGGCGTCAGATCTGAGTGTAAGATCCGACCATCGTTGGATCAGGGAGAACCTGCATGTTCGTTAAAGAGCATGAAGAGGCAAAATGTGAAATGCTAAAATATGTTGGTCTGACTCCATTTCAGAGTTTCGTAGATCGGGACTTAAAGGCTTGAGACCCTTCATCATAAGTGGTGAAATTGCGAAGTGGCAAAATCACGAAGTGGAAAAATCGCGAAGTGCCAAAATCACGAAATCCGAGATGGTGAAATGATCCTAGCCGTTGGATGAAGGTGTGATCTGGGATGTTATATCCAGGAGGTGAATATGGCAGACCACGTCAGAAAGGAAAGTCCTGGACCGTCAAATCATAGGACAAGTGGCAAGCGATTGGAATTTCATAGGTCGGGAAATTCAAAGGAAAGAGGCTCAAATTCGCGATATGCGAATTCACGAAAAGATATTGACCGTCAATTCACCAAGAACGTGAACCGTCGATCTGAGCTCCATTTCAGAGCTTCTCCTACCGCCACTTGGAGTGACAAGAACCTCCATCCCAGGAATCACAAGATGTGAATTCATGATAAGATCTAGACCATCAATTCACCAAGAACATGGACTGTCGATCTGAGCTCCATCTCGGAGCTTCACCTATCATGACTTGGAGTGTCGAGAAACTGAATCATACGAATGCCGAAATACCAAAAAGGTGAATTGTCGGTGTAACCGGTGGTCACTGCCTGTGGTCATGTAGAGGAGGGAGCTAGAGCAGCCAAGCTCCTTCTCGGAGTTCGTGACATGGAGACTCAAGATGTCTCATCGCAGAATCTTCGAATTGCAAAAGTGTGAAACAGGTAAATAACGACAATACCCTTCACAGTTAATCCAACGATGGAGGTGAACATGAGCATGATCAGAGGGATAATGTTGATCCTCACAGTGTAACTGCTAGAAACCATTGATGGTTTCTACCAGAAGATGCAAAGAGACTTCTGTGTGATTTCCAGAGGAGCTGAAGAGTTACAAGAAATCTGTCAGTGGAATGAAGACGATTCATGGAGGAAATTGACAGCTGGATGAGGGTTGGAGCTCATAACTG
>JASDQU010169942.1:23431-34089 GCA_032191745.1 Picea mariana | reverse complement strand
CCAAGATAAATATTTGTCTAAGAATTACTATGAAAAGAAGATGAAAGAATTCTTCGAACACAAGTTGGGAAGTTTGACAATGGATGAATATGAGAAGAGCTTCTTTGAGTTGTTGAAGTATGTGGACTTCATAAAAGATGAGAAGGTCAAAATAAAATGTTTCTTAGTGGGCTACCCTCTTTCTACAGTGAAAAAATACAATATGATAACCCAAAAACTTTGGAGGAGACCATAAGTGTAATACCCCTAATCCAAACCCCAATTGTAAATGAAAATGAAAATGTACATATAGGTTGGTGAGTCATTGGCACCAAGTTTTGGTTCAGTTTTACGTACACCTGAGTAGTGCGCAATGATTGTTTTCCAAAGAAAGAGTGCACAAATTCCACAATGCTGCGTGCACTTGAGAAAGTACGCATGGATTGCACATCAAGGAAAGGGTGTGCACATTCCATAGTGTTGCACGCACCCAAGTAAGTGCGTGAGGATTACCTTGAAGTGTGCATCAGACTGATATATATATATATATTTGAGGCCAAAGACCCAGTGTGGTTATTAGGCTGGTGAGGCGAGATGCAAAAAGGTCAGTGCACCTATTCTTGTAAAATGTAATCACACTCAAATTATTAATAACATCACATCGTTGCTCACATACCAATCAGATGAAAAGAGACAGGGGGTTAAACTCCATCGAAAAGGGAAAAGGGGAATAAATTTTTATGAAGAGGCTAAGCCAAGGGAATATTTTATTAATATTTCCAAAAAGTATAATTTATGGATATGTATTTATCCTAAGTTCCCAAGGGATGGGAACGAGTCACCAAGTGGCTAAAGCTAATTTTGAAGGTGACATGTGTCCAATTATGACCATGCAAATATATGGTTGAAACTTAGTGTATTTTGGGGGGATTCAATCATTTTTCTTGAGGGGTTGGACCATATGAATTGGGGACGACCATTACCTTATTTGGAGATAAAATATTAGAAATGGGTTTCCATCTAGTAACCATAGTTTTTGTTGTCGAAGAGGTGAGTTTCCAAGCTCGTGAGCATTCTCTCCAGGTGAGAGATTTGTTGTCTAAGAGGCGGATTTTCATGTCTGTGATAATTCTCTCTAGGTGAGATATTTGTTGTGGAAGAGGTGGGTTGTTAGGCCCATGAGCATTCTCTCCAGGTGAGATAATTGCTAGGAATTGGTCCTTGTTGCATTGGGATTTAGTTACAGGGCTCTGAGACTTCCTGTCTGACTTGTTGTTGAAGCCTTAGAAGGGAAGTGGGGTAGCCAAGGGACTGTTGAGCAGAGAAGGGGCACACTTCCCGAGGTGGGACAGGCATGTGGGGAATGATAGACTATAGGTTAGCTGCAGCAATTGAGAACCTTGGACTGAGCAATTTGGTTGATTATCATACCTTATATTGACATTAGAAATCATTTTTCCCTGATGGATTTTAATCCCTAGCTCGGGAGTGACCTGCTGCTGAAATTTTATGAGCAACAGAGTAGATTTGTCCACAGTTGGTGACTCTTTATAAAAGATAAGTGTCCTTTATGGGCTTGTCTAATTTACTATGTGCTTATTTACCTATGTCTGATATGGGTTTATTTCCTGTATGATGTTGCATATGATCAATTGTCGATATTCTATATAATGTTATTTGCACATGTAAAGCGTGATGTTGTTATTCAATATTTTTTGTCGCACATGTTGAGTATAACAATTATTAAGTATTCTTGTTAGTTAATTTTGTAATAATGGTCATGCGTTTTCGAGGCGAGGCTAGAATTTTCGTGCGCGCAGTGAAATAATTTGTGTGCACAAGAGGTTGGGTTTGCTATATGCACAGGAAAGCAGTCCGTGCACAAGGAGAATAAAAATTATGTGCAACACCAGAACGGTTGCACGTGCAGTAGTAATCATGTGTTCAAAGTGGTCACACACGCAATAATACTTGTGTTCTCTGAATGATTGTGTGTGCAGTTGTATTATGTGTTAATTCTGCTATTATAACTAGTGTCTAAAGAGAAAAATTTGTGTGGCGCGATCCAGCTTGGGATCGTACGCATTACCTCACATGTTTATGAATAAGTTAATGTTATAGTGTAGAATCTACAAACTAGGTTTTTGGAGTGGCATTGCTCAACAGCTTATTGCTCAACAGTAAGCTGGAGATGTTACAAAGTGGTATCAAAGCATTTTTTTAGTGATGGTAATTGTTAGTCTTGGTAATGGGGGATGTTACAGGTTGGTATCAAAGAATTTTGTTAGTGTTGGTAATAGGGAATGTTATAGATTGGTATCAGAGCTCCAGTTTCAACATTGAGCCTACATGGGCTGAGTATCTACTTAAGGTAAAAATTTATATTGGTAAGTGGTCGAATTTTTAATTACATCGTGGCCATGGTGAGTATAAAATAAGAATGCGCAAGTGTGCATTGGAAATGAGTAGAAAACGATGGTGCACGGGTATGCACACTAAAATTTGTGGCTGTGAGGAGTAACACTAGTGGTGCATGTGTAATACTGATATGTGGTGTATATGTTAAATATTGACATCGTGCATTGGTACATGTTGAATACCTGTATGTGCATAAGATTCAGAAGGAAGAAAGAAAGAGTAAAAGGGTATTTGGGTAAATTTCAAATGACCATAATTTACTGCGCAATGTAATGTCCCTAATCTGAACCCTTTGTAATTATACATATATGTTGGTGAGTCATTGGAACCAAGTATTGGTTTTGCAGACACTTGAGTAGTGCGCAAGAATTTTTATCAAAGAAAGGGTGCACAAATTTCATAGTAATGCGCGCACCTAGGTAAGTGCATGTGGTTGCACATCAAAGGGTGCACACATTTCACAGTGTTGCACACACTTGAGTAAGTGTGCGAGGATTACCTGGTTGTGCGCATCGAGCTAAGTTATATATATATATATATATATATATATATATTAGAGGCCAAGGAGCCTGTGTGGTCATGAGGTTGGTGAGTCGGGACACAAATAAGTTAGTGTGCCTATCCATGTAAAAGTAATCACACTCAAGTTATTAATAATACCACATCTATGCACACAAAGAGATTATACAGTCCTAGGGAGTATTTTATTAATATTTCTAGAAAAGTGTAGTTTAAGGATATTTATTTATCCTAAGTTCTTGAGGGATGGGAATGGGTCACCAAGTGGATAAAGATACTTCTGAAGGTGACAAGTGTCGAATTTAAGGCATGTAATATATATTGTTTTCCTTAGTGTATTTTGGGGGGAGAATTCATTTGGGGAATTAGTCATTCATTTTCTCATGTGTAGAGGGGGTCAAACCATCGAAGAAGGATGAATATTACCTTATTTGCAGAGAAAATATTGTGAGTGTTTTATATATTGTAACCAGAGTTTTGTTGTTGAAGAGGCAAGTTGTCAGGCCCATGAGCATTCTCTCTAGGTGAGAGATTTTCTACCGAAGATGCAGGTTTTCAGGCCCATGAGCATTCTCTCTAGGTGAGAGTTTTGCTAAGAATTGTTCCATGGTGTGTTGGGCATTAGTTGCAGGGTTCTGAGAATTCTTGCCCGGTATGTTTCTAGAACCATGGAAGGGAAGTGGTGCAACCGAGGGACTATTGAGAAGAGAAGGGGCACACTTGCTTCGGTGTGATAGGCACATGGAGAATGAGATACTATAGGATAATTGCAGCAACAGACACTTTAGACTAAGAAATTTTGTTGATTATTAGACCTTAGCCTATCATTAGGAACCCTTTTTTTCCTGGTGGATTTAAGCCCCGACTCGGGGGTGACCTGTTGTTGAAATATTATGAGCAACAAAGTCTATGGCTGGGAGGAATGTCTGAGTTCTATGCACAGCTGGTGTCTTTTCATAAAATATAAGTGTCTTTATGTGCTTGTCTCATTTACTGTGTGCTTAATTATATGTGTTTAATATGGGTTAAATTATTGTATGTTGTTGCATATAAGTAATTGTTGTTATTTTGTGTTATTTTTCTTGTACATGTAAGTGTGGTGCATATAGACAATATTTTTAGTCATGCATGAGTATGATAGTTGTTATTAGTTTTCTTGTAAGTTAACCTTATGATATCGGTCATGAGAATTCATGGAGAAGTTATAATGGTCGTGCATGCAGGGAAATACTTTGTGTGCCCAGAGAAGCAGTCCGCACACACAAGGAGAACAGAGTTGGCATGTGACACCAGAAAGGTTGTGCGTGCATTAGTGATCTCATGTTTAGTATGGATTACGCACACAATAGTTTTTTGTGCTCAAAATACTTGTGCGTGCAATTTTTTTGAGTTACTTCTGTTGTTGTAAGTTGTGTAATAAAAATAAAGTTTGTGTGGTGTGACTCAGCTTGGGACTGAGTGCGTTACTTCAAGTATTACTGCATATACTAATTTTATAGAGTAAAATGTGTGCATTGGACTTTGGAGTAGCATTGCTCAGTAGCAGGCTAGGTAAGGTTACAAATTGGTATCATAGAAGTTTGATAATGGGATGTTACAAATTGGTATCAGAGCTCTAGTTTCAACACTGAGCCTACATGGGTTGAGTTTCTATTTTTAAGGAAAAATTTGGATTGATAAGTGGCCATATTTGGAATTATAGCGCGGCCTTGATGCACCTAAAATAAGAATGTATAAGTGTGCGCACTAAATTTTGGACATTGTGGGATGCAACACTGGAACTGTGCAGTAAAAAATGGTTCATGGGTGTGCGCACTAAAGATTGGGGTTGCACGAAGAAGAATTTGTGGTGCATGCACAATACTGAAACAYGATGTATATGTTGAAAATGGACACCAYGYGTTGATACACATTGAATTCATGTGTGTGCATGGGATTCAGAAGAAAGGATTATAACAAAATGGTGCAGAGTTTTCATGAAGTTGTCTCATGAATTCTTCTAAAAAATCTTATTTCCTACAGATTTTGYAGAATTATCAATGATTAGAGMAAGACAAAATCGAAGAAGAAAGTMAAAAATCATGGAAGATGCGYAGAGAGATTTTATCCATGATGATGAATTCATAGATCTGTATGTCAGTTTGCRTGTTGATGGTACAAAATCCAAGGAGGAACAAATAAACTTGGTAAAAACCATAAAGAGACTACAAAAAGATGTCCAAAGCTATAAAGTTGATAATGAAAGGCTTATGAAAGCTAAGGAGAAACAAGATGACTTTAATATCAAGTTGATGAAAATCTTGGAAAGAATAGAAAATAATATGGATAAGGGGACTGAGTCAAGTAGGTCAAGAATTCATAGGTCTCATGATGAGAAAAGAAGATAAGCAAGAAGTGTTGATAGACATCATCACCACTCACCAAAGAATTCATTTAGGAAAGTGCAAAGTAACTCAAGTCCATCTCCTGTCAGAAAGCCTAAGAGAAGGACTGGGGTGGACGAGCTACATGGATAAATGAATAAGATCAAGCCTCTTACCTTTGACGGTGAGCACAAGAAGGATGAATATGTGGAGACTTGGCTGTTGGGTATGGGGAATTACTTCCGATTGCATAATTATTCTACGCAGGAAGAAGGGAGAATTTCCATCTATCAGCTAAAAGGAAAATCATCAATGTGGTGGGATCAGTTCATGCAAGTGAAACACATTTATGAAAAGAAGGTTACTTGGAGGGAGTTCAAGAGGTATTTTCAAAATAAATACTTTGCCAAGAGGTACTATGACAAGAAAATGAAGGAGTTCTTTGAACTCAAGCTTGAGAGTATGACAATAGATGAGTATGAAAGAAGATTTTTAGAGCTTCTGAAGAAGGGGTATATACGCCTGAGTGTTTCACCTTGGGGTGCCCTAGTATTGTTTGTGAATAAGAAGGATGGTACAATGAGACTTTGTATCAACTTCAGGAAGTTGAAAAAAGTAACAGTAAAGAACAAGTATCCTCTGCTAAGGATAGATGACTTCTTTGATCAATTAAGGGGCACACATATCTTTTCAAAGATTGATATCAGATATAGATATCACCAAGTGAGAATTAAAGAAGAAGACATTAACAAAACTTCTTTCAAAATGCGGTAAGGAAATTATGAGTTCACAGTAATGTCATTTGGGTTGTCAAATGCACAAGTTGTCTTCATGTGTTTGATGAATGGAGTTTTCATAAATTACTTAGATAAGTTTGTCATTGTATTTATGGATGACATACTGATTTACTAAAAGTATGAGGAAGAGCACGAGAAACACTTGAGGATGGTGTTACAAGTACTGAGGGAGCATCAAATGCTAAGTGCCAAAGACCTGAATACAAAAGACACCAAAATAGATCCAAGAAGAATATATGCAAACCACACTTTATTATATCAAAACCCTTAAGGTAGGGAAACACCATACACTGGATCCTATTATCAAAGGGATCCTTTCATGTTCACTTGCCTCTTCGAGGGGCCAACCTCTTATTGAGCTATTGCTCACAATACAATACTTCTCTTCATGTCCCATTACATTGTTTGAACCCCTTTATATAGTGCTACCAACCACCTAAGAACATTCTAGAGGAGGAACTGTCTAGAAGCATAAACTTCTAAGAAGTCTTGTAAATACCATAGTGGTCCTTATTTAATACTATAGTGGACCTAGTCCACCTTACATTGAATGGCCTCTACTATTATAACTATGGGCCCTCCGACCCCCCCACTACCTCTCTAGCTACCTAACATTCAATCCCCCTTATGAAAACATTGTCCTCAATGCTTGATGTACAATCATATACTAGGGTCCCATGGATAAGTGTGGACCATAGTGTTGAAGTAGACTAGAGAACTAGGGTCCCATAGAGAAATGAAAACCATCATGCTGAAGTAGTCCAACTTCCATTGTAAATCGGGGTCCCATGTCCAAATGCTCATGTGAACTCCACATGGAAGATATCTGAACTCAAGAACCAGCTGGAAATGATGCTCTAAAGATCTACATTGATCATGGGGATCCAAATATGTAGATCCATCCATATCCAAAAAATCATCTGAATAAAACACTAGTACTAGGGAATACTGAAAAATAGTGTTCATAGAAGGCATTGGAATTCTCTCCATAATGTGCTCTACATATGGTGAAGGAGAGTCATCAAATAGAATATGGAAGTGGTTGTCATCCTAGAAATGACAACTATCCATATACCAATAATTACAAGTGGCTTCAAAATCATACCATTCATATAATTCTTGACTATATTCATCCTTGATGTCCTGCATCATATATCTCTCTTGCATTCCAAGGGTGATTGCTTGAATATTTTGAACACTTGCCTAAATATTTTGAACACCTTGTTGAAGACATGTCTTGAGGGATGAAAAATTATGTTGAAGTTCCATGAGAAGTATAATATCCATTGAAAACACCACATATAATGTAACAAAATAAATATATCAAAATTATCTATCCAATGGCACTGATCTGGTAGCAATCTGAACACCCTGTGAAAATTTATGAACTCTTCAGTCTCCTCGTCGTCTCGAAAGACCCCCCCAAAAAGGTTGATTTTAAATCAAAGATATCTTCACTTCTGGAACTCCGATTTGGGTGAATTGTTTTTTGAAATCAACTATTTTTGAAAGAGGAACTTAGATATGTAATTTGTTTTACCAATTTCGGCCTCTAGGTACTACAAAAATCAAAACATCGCATCGTCGTCTGCAGAAAAAACCCTGAAAAATTGCATATTTTAAAATGGCTATATCTTGACTTCTCGAACTCCATTTCATACGATTTTTTTTAAATTGTTTTTTTTTTTTTTTTATCTGATAGGAACTCAGATCTACAATCATTTTTTGCAAATTTTTCACAGAAATATACATAAATCGTTCGGAATTTCGTGGATCTCTTTTTCTTCTCCGAAAAAATCTGCAAAAATAAAATAAAATTGCCCACAATTCCTGCCAAGGAAAGTGATCTAATACCAATTGTTAAGTTCCAAAGACCTGAATACAAAAAACACCAGAATAGATCCAAGAATAATATATGCAAACCACACTTTATTATATCAAAACTCTTGAGGTAGGGCAACACCATACAATGGATCCTATTATGGAAGGGATCCTCTCTTGTTCACTTGCCTCTTTGAGGGGGCATCCTCCTATTGAGCTATCACTCACAATACAATACTTCTCTTCATGTCCCATTATATTGTTTGAACCCCTTTATATAGTTCTACCAACTACCTAAGAACATTCTAGAGGAGGAACCTTCTAGAAGCATAACCTTCTAAGAAGTCCTCTAACTACCATAGTGGACCTTATTTAATAATATAGTGGACCTAGTCCACCTTACATTGAATGGCCTCTAGTATTATAATTATGAGCCCTCCGGGCCCCCCACTACCTCTCTAGCTACCTAACATCAAATTTATGCAAATTTGAGCAAGTGCTCATTTTACCAGCGACATATTCATTATTTGGGTCATATCATTTCCAACGAAGGAATAGTTGTGGATATAGAAAAGATAAAAGCAATTATGGAATGTCCGACACCAATAAATGTCACAGAGGTGAGGTCCTTTATGGGACTTGTAGGTTATTACAAAAGGTTTATTGAAGGCTTCTCAAATATTTCACATCCAATTATTTCCTTGAAAAAGTTTGCAAAAGAAAGGTGTGCAATTTGCATGGACTCCAGATTGTGTAAGGAGTTTTCAACACTTGAAGAGTTGGTTGACAAGTGTGCCAATTTTCAGAATTGTTGATTCAGATGAGGACTTTGTTGTGTGCATGAATGCATGCAAGGAAGAGATCGGTGGAGTCCTTATTTGGAATGGGTATGTGATATGCTACGAATCAAGAAAGTTAAAAGAGCATGAAATGATCTATGCTACTCATGACTTAGAATTAGTAGCCATAGTGCATTCCTTGAAGATGCGATGACACTATCTCATGGGTAAAACATTTGAGCTGAGAACATACCATAGTGGTCTTAAGTATCTGTTTGGACAACCAAGCTTAAATGCCAGATAAAGAAGGTGGTTAGAATTCCTTAGTGAGTATGACTTTGACATAAAGCACATCAGAGGAAAATAGAACAAGGTGCCTGATGCACTCAGTAGGAGGGTACACGAGATGCATGCTGCAACCATTAACATGTACAAATCAGATTTGTGTGAAAAAAAATTAGAAATTTCCAAATCAGATCAGGGCTATGTGGAAATAAAGACGACTTTACAACAATGTATGCCACAACAGAATTTGGAAGGTTATGAGCTAAAAGAGGATGGAATCCTCATGTGTAGACACATAGTTTACGTGCCAAATGATCATGAGTTGAAAAGTCTGATATTATCAGAGATGCATAAGGTTCCTTATGCAGGACAACCAGGCTACTAGAAGACAATTGTCGCAGTAAAAAAACAATACTATTGGCTAGGCATGAAAAAAGAAGTTGTTGATTTTATTGCTAGATGCCTTKAATGTCAAAAGGTCAAGGATAAACATATACATCCAAATGGTTTGCTACAACCTTTTCCCATTCTTGAGTGGAAGTGGGAAGTTGTGACCATGGATTTTATTACTAAGTTTCCTAGGACAACTAAACAACATGATTTTATTATGGTGGTGGTGGAAAATATTACTAAAGTCATCCCACAAGGAAGCCAATATTGCTTAAATATACATGCAATAAATTTCTAAGCTGCATAGTGTACCTAAGACAATTGTGTCTAACAAAGATTCCAATTTCACCTCGAAATTTTGGAAAGGGATATTCAGAGGATTTGGAACAAATCTGAACTTTAGCACAACAAATCACCCTGAGATAGATGGACAAACAGAGAGGGTAAATCGGGTGATTGAAGACATGCTCATGATGTATGTGATGGATAAGCCATCAAAATGGGAAGACTACCTTCACTTGGTAGAGTTTTCTTACAACAATGGGTATCAACCATCTTTAAACATGAGCCCATTTGAGGGACTTTATGGTAGAAAGTGCAACACACTAGTGAGTTGGGACAACCTAGCAGACCGCGCAGTGGTTGGGCCAGATCTGCTCCAGGAAATAGAAGAGTAGATGGTAAATATAAGGTAAAATTTAAAGGCTTCCCAAGAAAGGAAGAAAAGTTGCATAGATAAAGGCAAAACCCACATAGAGTTTAAAGTGGGTGACCATGTGTTCTTGAAAGTAAAATCCAGACGCAGTACCCTGAAGTTGGGAAATTGTTCTAAGTTGGCAACACACTATTGTGGGCCATTTGAAATCCTATAGAAGTTTGGTCTTGTCGCATATATATGCTTCCATTACCTGCATCCTTGTGTATTCATAATATTTTCCATGTATCATTTCTTAAAAAGAACGTACCTGATGCTAATCATATTATTGATTGGAATGTGATTCAGGTGGAGCCAGAAGGAAATTTGTGAGGGCGATTGGTTTTCATATTGGATCAGAAAATAAAACAACTCCGGAATCAAGCCATGGAGATGGTAAAGGTCCAATGGACTTGGTACAGTCCTAAGGATGCAACTTGGGAGTGCGAGGATGCTATGCAGACAAAGTTTCTGCATCTTTTTAAATATTTTTTAAGTTTTGTATGTACATGTGTATATAATTCACTGAGGACAATGCATAAATAAGGGGGAGGGGATTGTAGTGTCCCTAATCCAAACCCTTTTTAATTGTATATATAGGCTGGTGAGCCAT
>JASDQU010169941.1:0-14482 GCA_032191745.1 Picea mariana | reverse complement strand
CTGTACCCTCATCTTCAGATAGATTGAAAGTAGTCTTTTGGAGGTCCAAAAGCTTCCTAATGGGGAGGTGTGATCCAGGGGATCAAATTGTGCTCAAAACTCAAAGTGTTCGGAATCGCTTCAAATCAGACATGTGCGTAAGTCTCGTTTTTATGAACCCAACGCAACTGGAACGAGCTCAAAATGACGTCGTATGAGAAAGATATCGCGTTCTGTTCGTTTTGCGAAACAAGTAAAATTTTTGCTGACTGTACAATCCGCACAGCGTTGATGTGGTAGTTGACCATACATGTCGTACAATAATGTGGAAGGTGAGTTGGAATGCTGACTCAATAGGTGTTAGCAGATGTGGGCGAACGGTGTTTTGACACGTGTCCTCATCTTGGCGAATGTAATGGTGCCACATGGCCCAGTCATGGGCTACCACGTGGCACCCCTCCAATGGTTGGCAATGGGAAATTTTTTACGTGACTCCACAAGAGTCAAACCTGCGACTTTCAGGCATGGGGGAAGAGTTTTGACAGGGTCGAGCTACCAGCCCGCCCATGGTAGTCCTTAACATGCATAGTCTAAATGTATTATTTGAATTTCGTTCAAAGTAATTTCGGCGGATAGCCTCGATGCTTTCACATAAGACCTTACCATATAACCTTGCACTTATATGTTGGCGCATGAACTCCAACCTTTAGCCCTTGACGCTTAACTACACGGTTTTGCATACGACCACTTATGAGCGTTGGGCGCAGGGTTAACACTTCAACGGGCAGCGTGCCACGCACCCGCCACTTGTCAGCACCTATTTTACTCATGCAAACGAGCCTGAGAAAGGCGCTGGGACGTGGCCACATGCCCCCCATGAGACCAACACCTCCACCCAAGGGAGCGCTAGTCTCGTTAATTGTTCGACAGCTTGCCCCATTTTGCGGGATGTGCGCGTGTGCTGGGTTTTAGGTCCAGTAAAGCTGTGGGAGCCAGGTTGGTCATTCACAGGTGCGTTTTGGCGAGCAGGTACAACAAGATTAAAGGGGAAAACTTTCAGGAGGTGTAACTTCTTCAATTTTTGGCCAAACCAGGTGTCGAAAAAGCCCAGTTAGGGGTTTTTGGACATTCTAAAGTAATTGAAGCCATCCATTTTGTATTTTGAGAACTGTAAGAATACTTTTTAAGCATAATGAAAATGATCCAAGGGAAGCTGGACCATGAGATGTAGCCCAAGAGAGGGGTGAACTCCTTTATTATTTGTTGTGTTATGTGTTCATTGTTGATGGTTTTTATCTGTCTGATATGCTGCTCATGTTTAAATAAAACTCACTAAATTTATGTGTTAATAACTTGATCCAATTATCCAAACACATGCATTTTTACACTTGCAATTTAAAGAGATAAGTCTTCTTCATTTTTAAGATCTATTGGAAACATATTCATTCCATTTTCAGATCAGTTGGTATCAAAGCTTTGGTTTTTGAAGGTTTGATTGTTTGCAAGTTGTTTTGTTTTTCTGATGCTTACAAGGTTGAAGCTCACAAGAGGAGAAGGTCAACTTGTAGAGCCAAGTTCTCAACTGTCAAGAAGGAGAACTATCAAATCACCTCAAGATTCAAGGAGATTTTCACCAAGTATGGCTCATGAGGACAGCCATGGAACTCTTCCTTTAGAGGAGGAAACTTTCAAGAAAACCTTCTTTGATATGGCTGAAATGGTGAAAGTTTTGTTTCATGAAAGGAATGGAAGATTGCAAGGTGAAAGCTCCAACCCTCCAAAGGGAAATGGAGACAGTGGTGATAAAACTCCAAAGGGAAATGGAGGGAGTGGTGATTCTCCACCTCCTTCACCTCCATCTTCTACCATTTCACAAACACCTCTAAATTCTCCAAAAGGACATGGTAAAACTCCTTTGTTAAAACTTGATATTAAGTTTGAATTGCCAATGTACAATGGAGAGGTAATGCTGAGAAAATAAATAACTGGTTTCGTCAGTTTGAAGTGTATTGTAGGATACAAAGAATCACAGATGATGAAACTAAGATTCAATGTGCTTCTTTAAGATTGGACAATGCAACACTCATTTGGTGGGAAGCCAAAACTCAAAAGGACATGAATAAACTGTTGATTAAGGTTGGTTGTCGTTGATGTCAACCCTTGAAGAAGGTCTAGTAGCGAATTCCGGTAGCAGAAAGGTTTGGGTAATGGACCCAAGGTTGTTTCATATATAATGGTCTGAGTTTTAATATATTTGAAAGTAATACTATTCTATATGGATAGTACATGTCAAGCCATTTCTGGTGGTATGTGGAACATCACATAACTCCTCACGGTTTGAGAGTTATGGCCTTACGAAGTTAGAGGACTCTCATATGTTAGTTTGAAGCCCCAAAAGGTCAAATAAGTCAAAGAGCTTGCAAAGAAGAAAATATTATTTAAATAATAAAGTAAAGTGACAAAGTCAAGACAAATTATTTAAATAATAAAGTGAAGTGACAAAATCAAAGAAGATTATTTAAATGATAAAGTGAGGTGACAAAGTCAAGGAGGAATATTTAAATGATAAAGTAATGGAGAACTTTCTAATTATGGAAAGTGGTTAACCCTAAAAATGAGGAAAATAAGTCAAGTAACCTAGAAATGGGTTAAGTGACCTAGAAATAGGTTAAGTGACCTAGAAGATGCTTCTAAGGAAGATACTTGGAGAGTATAAATAAGAGGCAAGGCTCTCTCATTTTATATAGGTGACAAAGTCAAGGAGGAATATTTAAATAATAAATTAATGGATAAATTTTTAATTATGGAAAGTGGTTAATCATATAAATGAGGAAAATAGGTTAAGTGACCTATAAATGGGTTAAGTGACCTAGAAAATGCTTATAAAGAAGATACATGGAGAGTATAAATAAGAGGCAAGGCTCTCCCATTTTATATCACACTTGAGCATATTGAATATCTATAGGTGACCGAGGTAACCAAAGGATATCTAAGCCAAATTTCAGAGGGAAGGTGAAGAAAAGAAGACCGGAATTCAAGGGAAGATAAATTATTTTGATGATGTTTTCTAAGGTATGTTATTTACAGGTCATCTCACCATTTTTCGCAATAATTTTTTTTCTAAAATGATTTAGACTGTGAAATTGATACGCCATTGATGAAACATATCCAAGTATCTGTGGTAAAAATTTCAGCTTGTGGGTTGTTGTATTTTTGGATTTACACTCTGTGGAAAATAGGGTTTGTAGCTAATGCTGAAACTAGTCTAAAACAAGTGTTTCGGGGAAAAACTTCATAACTTCTTCATAACAGATCCAAATTCAGTAAGACCAAATGAGTTGGTTAGAGTACAAACTGTAGTATTCTGTGTCACATTTCCAAATCCATTCAACAAATATTCCGTGCGGGGCATGCTCTACAAGGTCGCTCTCTAGAATAAGCCAAAATTCAACAAGGTATGTCATTATTGCTATAACTCATTTTCTGAGAGGTTCCAAATAGTGACATCTGGAGGAATTGCATAAAACAAACTGAAGAACATTGTGTACTATTTTTAGATCTTTATTTATTACGAGTACATTGTTATGATTATTTCAAGTTAGGGTTGTTGACTAATCCCAAACTAGTCACGTGAGACTAAAGAAAAGTTTGATGAAAATGTTAGTGTCTTGTTGTGAAAGTTAATGAAGGTTTGCAAGTATGTGATCATATACACCAGGTCTATTACAGAGTTACAAATCATATTTGGATGATAAAATTGATGAGGGCTTTTGGTTAAGGTACATGTTGGGTACATGGTTGAGACAAATAGTTGATAAGTTGGCATATACATGAGGTGTATAGTTGATGATGTTGGTACATATTGATGAGTCATAGTTGATGAGAAGTTGAAACATGATTGGTACATACTTGGTACATGGTTGAATGCACTTTTTTATGGTACATGTTGATTATAGGTTGTTTGGTACAGGTTGGTGCATGGTTGATGCACTTGTTTATGGTACAAGTTGAGATACAGGTTGATGCATGGTTGATGCATGGTTCAGGTTTATTGGTATAAGTTTACAACGATATATCTCATAGTGATAGTGTGACAGTGATTCCATCATTCTATTTTTACTTCAGGGCAGTTGGACGGGGCAAAGATAGGTGGTTGTAGCCACCTTCCGATTGTAGCCGGAGAACATAGGGGGTTGTAGCCTCCTTCTGGTTGTAGTAAGAAAATAGGAGAGTTGGAGCTTCCCTCAGGTTGTAGCTTGAGAAACAAGGGGGTTGGAGCCTCCTTTCCAGTTGCGGCTGGAAAACAAAGGAAGTTGGTGCTTCCAATGAATGTAATTCTTCAAGGCATAAGAAAAAACATTATGTGGCTTTCTCCCGCTTTGGGTTTCCACGTAAAACACTGATGTACTGTGTATGTGTATGATTGTTCATTTGTTCATTGCTTATTTACTCTACAGTTTTTGGATTGTAATGCTACATTGATATAACACTTGGATTATATGGTTAAAAATGATTAAATTTCTCTATTACTGATTCACCCCCCCTCTCAATAATCCAACAAAAACATGGTAAAGTTTTATCCTCTTGGAATGATTTTATTGTTGCAATTAAAGACAATTTTATCCATTAACATACATGCGGAAAGCTATTGTGGATTGAAAAAACTTTAGGCAAGCTAAAGGGCAAGATGTGCAAAGTTTCACTCAAGAATTTAGGAGAAGAGTATTGGTTTTGGGTGTAGATTTGTCTTCACAAGATACTTTGCTCAAATACATTGGAGGTTTGCAGATCTACTTGAGGCATACAATACTTATGTTTAACCCTTCAAATCTAGATGAAGTATGTGTGGAGGCTACTCATTTAGAGGCAAGAGGAAGGAATGAACCTCAAGAGGGCAGCAAGAAGTCTTTTAATGGAGACAAGGGAAATAAGAAGTTTGAAGGAAATGGAAAGAAAAATGCTCCAGTAAAGAAAGAGAGAGAGAAAATATCTTGTAAACATTGTTCAAAGGATGGCCATGATGAAGACCATTGTTGGAAACTTCATCCTGAAAAGAGACCCAAAAAGTTCAACAACAAAGAGAAACCAAACATTGTTGCAACTGTACAACAAGATTTAGGATCTGATTCAGAAGATGAAACAAAAATCACAACCATGGGTTTACAAGGTAAGAATTCTATTACAAGCACTAGTTCTTCAAATTCTCCCATCAATGAAACTCAACATGAAAAAGATAGGATAGAGCTTTTCCACATAAGGATAATTTCAAAACATACCAAGATAGATACTATTTTTGATACGAGATCACAAACAAACCTTATTTCTGAAGACATTGTCAAGAAACTAGATTTGGAAACTACTCCTCATCCTAAACCATACCCTTTAGGTTGGATATGTGACAATGCCAAATTGCATGTGACAAGGTGTAAACTCAGATTTGTCGTCACTGCAAATTATATAGATGAGGTAGAGCTTGATGTTATTCCATTGGATATTTGTGGTATTGTATTTGGAATCCCATACTTATATGATAGGAGAGCCATTTTCCATCGTCATGAGAACAAGTATCATTTGTTTAAAAATGCAGTTCGAGTACATTGTTAGAGCACACACAAAGAAGATGAATTTGTCACTTACAAATGCTGGACAAATGAAGAGACTAGTCAATGCTAGTAAGAACCTTGTACTTTTGATGACTAAACCCAAAGACAATGATGAAGAACAAGTTCTCAAAGGATGTGATACAAAGTTACAATCTGATTTGCATGAGGTTGTTAACGAAAATGTTGAGATGTTTCAGGGACCAAGGAGATTGCCTCCTACAAGGGGTATCCAACATGAGATTTTATTGCAACAATGAGGTCTTCTTTCAAACCTTGACATGTGCATGATGTCAGTCAGGGAGAATGTTGAAAACAGAAAATAAGCCCAAGAGTTGCTTGACAAAAGGGTCATCAAACCAAGCACTTCGCCATGCAGGTCACCAATTGGTTTGGTACCAGAGAAAGATTGTATATGGCGAATGTGGGTAGATTTCAGAGCCTTGAACAAGACTACATATATGATTGTTGAATGAAACATATGGAAGAAAGCTTTGAGATCAAAGCAAGCTCCATTGTATGCCTTGACAAGTTATGTTTTCCATTTGGTAATACGGTATAAAGAATGACTTTTATGATAAAGTTGTTGATATGCTTACTAAGCCTATTGTTAGTGCTTTAGTTATTTTTAAGCATAATCCTATCATGCATAAGAGCTATTTGGAACAATATGCTTTAGATGTTGATGGCAAGAATGTTTATGCAACTTTATGTCGTGCTAACCAAGTTGAGGAATTGCATTCCTATGTGCATGGTAAACTTTTGTATCGTGGCAAGCTATGTTTCTCACAGGGTGAAAGAGTCAACAAGATAAGGGAAGCACATTCTTCTCTTGTTGCTGGCCATTTTGGTATGGGCAAGACAATGGATAGATTGCAAAGCAAGCATCCTAAGTTTTGGGATGAGCATCTACATTACTTTCAGCATGCTTATAACCAGGCCAAGAAGTTCATTGAACCAGTTCAGTTTATGCAGCAAACCGTTCAAGAACAGTGGAGAAAGAGCCAAGCCAAGTACACAGCAAGGCATGCCAAGTTTCGTATTGGTGTTAAAGGCACCAATCCAAGAAAGGCTTGATGGATTGAGATTGTAAATGTGGGGGAACTATACCCTCATCTTCAAATAGACTGAAAATAGTCTTTTGGAGGTCCAAAAGCTTCTCAATGGGGAGTGTGATCCAGGGGATCAAATTGTGCTCAAAAATCAAAGTGCTCGGAATCTCTTCAAATCAGACATGTGCATAGGCATCATCGTTATGAACCCAATGCAACTTGAACGGGATCAAACAAACGTTGTATGAGCAAGATATTGCGTTCTGTTCGTTTTGCGAAACATGCAAAATTTTTGCTGACTATATAGTCTGTACAATGTTGATGTGGCAGCTGATCGTACATGTCGTACAATGACGTGGCAGGTGAGTTGGAATGCTGACTCAACAGGTGTTGGCAGACGTGGGCAAATGGTGTTTTGACACGTGTCCTCATCTTGGCCAATGTAATGGTGCCACGTGGCACCCCTCCAGTGGTTGGCAATGGACAAAATTTTATGTGACTCCACAGGAGTCGAACCCACAACCTCCGAGCCTGGGGGAAGAATTTTGACAGGGTCGGGCTACCAACCCGCCCATGATAGTTCTTAACATGCATAGTCTAAATGTATTATTTGAATTTCTTTCAAGTAATTTCGACAGATAAAAGGCTCTAGCCCCTGGCACAAACACTATGCCATATAACCATAACACATGTCCATTCGCTTTACGTTTGGCATGCAGATTTTTATGGAGTTTAAGCGCTGACGCTTTCACATAAGACCTTTCCATATAACCCTGCACTTATATGTTGGCGCGAGAACTCCAACCTTTAGCCCTCGACGCTTAACTACACAATTTTGCATAGGACCACTAATGACCGTTGGGTGCGGGGCTAACACTTCAACGGGCAGCGTGCCACGCGCCCGCCACTTGTCAGCACATCTTTTACTCATGCAAACAGGCTGAGAAAGGCGTTGGGACATGGCCACATGCTCCCCATGCGACCAACACCTCCGCCCAAGGGGGTGCTAATCTCGTTAATTGTTCGATAGTTTGCCTAGTTTTGTGAGATGCGCGTGTGTGCTGGGTTTTAGGCCCAGTAACACTGCGGGAGGTAGGTTGGTCATTCACAAGTGCATTTTGACGAGCAGGTACAACAAGTTTGAAGGGGAAAACTTCTAGGAAGTGTAACTTCTTCAATTTTTGGCCAAACCAGGTGCCGAAAAAGCCTAGTTAGGGGCTTTTGGACGTTCTAAAGCCATTGAAGCCATCCATTTTGTATTCTGAGCACTGAAAGAGCATTTTTTAAGCATAATGAAAATGATCAAAGGGAATTTGGACCAGGAGATGTAGCCCGAGAGAGGGGTGAACTCCTTTATCATTTGTTATGGTATGTGTTCATTATTGATGGTTTTTATCTGTCTGATATGCGACTCATGTTTAAGTAAAACTCACTAAATTCATGTGTTAGTAACTTGATCCAATTACCCAATCACATGTATTTTTACACTTGCAATTTAAAGAGATAAGTCTTCTTCATTTTTGAGATCTATTGGAAACATATTCATCCCATTTTCAGATCAATACATGGCTTTGTGGATGCAGACTGGGATGGAGATATGGATCATAGAAGATCCACAAGGGGGTATATGTTTAAACTGTTTGGAGGAGCAATCAGTGGGATGAGAAAAATACAATCTGTAGTGGAACTTTCAACTACAGAAGTTGAATACATGGCAGCCACTCATGCAAGCAAGGAAGCAGTATGGTTACAAAGATTGTTTTCAGGTATTGGGTTGGTATAGAAAGTTGCAAGGATAGATTGTGACAGTCAGAGTGCAATTTTTTTGGCGAAGAACTCAACTTATCATTCAAAGATAAAGCATATTGATGTTCAATGTCACTTTGTGAGAGACATGGTTGAAGAAAAGAAAGTGTTGTTGATGAAGGTGGACACCTTGAAGAATGTTGCAGATTCATTAACAAAATCTGAGCACTGAGAAGTTCTCTCGGTGCAAAGGATCTATGGGTATCGATGCCCTAGATTGTTGATTATGTAACCTTGTAACCCCCTATATGCAAAGAATACAACAAGTGGGAGAATGTTGGGTATGTGTTAAATTTGTTTTTCTCGATAAGCATGTCGCTTTTTTGCCTCATTTTTTGTGTTGCCTCGATTTTCGTGTCCATTGTTGGGCAGTTTTTCGGCACATGGTTTTTGCCGATGGTTTTCTATTTCCGGTTAAGGAATTATGGTTGTTGACTAATCCAAATAACTGGGTTAGTGTTTTAGATGCCGCTGGCTCCTATATGTATATTGTGTTGTAAACAATGAATGAATATAGAATATCTTGGTTTTCCTAGTTTGGGTTTCGAGAGGAAAAAACTCTGTGTAATGTGTGTATTTTCCATTGTATATTTTATGCTCTTTTATTGAAAACCTGTTTGAAGTAAAAAAAATTACAAGGTTAAAATATACAGAAATATCATAACCATTTTATTGAATGTTTAGTAAGTATAAGACTCATAATCATAACAAATGTTTTGGATATTATATCCATAAGAAATATCTGCAATAACTAGGAAGTAGTCCCTTTTAGGAAGAAGATTTGCAATGCTTTCACAATCACCTAGCATTACTTAATATTGCATAGTGTAGACCCCATTTGAAATGTAGTTATCTCATGTATCATCAAGTTGAATATTTTTAGGATGTTGCCTTGCTTGTCTTTCCAACTTGGTTTTTTGAATATGGCTTTTAAAGGTCTCTAGTACTGTATTTTATTTCGTCTTCAATATCTTTTATGAAAAATACACACACACACACACATATTTTTGAATGCAACAAAAATTATCTCAAGGCTATTGTAGAGTTTGAGTTTAGAGGGTGGTGTCTAACAATATCCCAAGTCTCTTCATTCAACAACTCAACAATGTAACCATTTAATCATTTTCTCTTGTATTTTCGTATAAAACTTGTGAGTAGAAAAATAAAATAATTAATATAACAATGATATCAAAAAAATAATTAATATGTGAAATCGAAAATAGAAATATTATATAAACTTAACATCCATCCAAAATAATCAAGAAACTCACTTCTCAAACTCATTAGCCATGTTTTCTAATGATGTTTCTCCTGACCTTGCATRTSATAATGTGGTCGTGATAATTGTTTCATCCTTCACTCACATTGATCTCCAATGTGTTACACATATCTCTTCATGCATATTCTTTAATTTAGCCTCCCATTTTACCATTTCTTACTACAAAGGTTTTACACCTATTAACCCTTTTATTTTTTATGCCAACATTCTCCCATAAATTAAACATCTCATGAATCAAATCCTAATAAAATCCCAATCAAATCCCATGTCTATACAGACTTAATTGTCAATTGAAAATAAGAATCCAAAGCTTTGATTGTATGACATCCTTTCCTTTTTTGTTTCACACTTTTCTCATCAATTGAAAGCCTATTCCATACAACATTGCTTTCAAAAATCTCCATCAACATTTGATTTTTTCCTACTACATGCTTCTTTAAATTCATTATGGATATGCTTGACACTCTAAATGAATGTCATGGACATCCTATATCCACTATCTATGATACGATCCCACGATAATGACTTTACTTTTTGTTAAACCAACATAAACAACACATTTAATATTTTCAAAGATAGGTTTATTGTGATGCTTTTACATTAATTCTATTGTAGCTTGTGTAGAATGATTATTCCAAATAACATAATAGCAATATTCAAAACATTTTAATCAATCAAATGCATTCTTGCTAGGAACCTCCCTCCTGTTGTAACCCTTGAGATGTTTCTAGCTAGGAAACTATGCCAAGGCATCCATTTTATTTTGATTGATTTTGATCATGTTTATCTGTCGTAAAATGGAGTGCTTTGAGGATTTTACCTTAGGTTTTTAATTACCAATATTTCATGCTTAAATATCAGAACTTAAGGGCATAAATTCAATGTTTAGACAATTTAAATTTTGAATGAGTGAAAAAAAAGAATTTAAGGAAACAAATTTTGAAGTAAAACAAAATGAATGAAAGAAAAATTTGAGGAAACAAAATTTGAAGTAAAAAAATGTATCTTTCTTGATAAATATTATTTTACTATTCAAATAGAAGAAATTATGACATAAGATAAATTTGAACTAAGAATATAAAATGAACAGAAAGGAACAATTCATTTCTATTCACAAGACATAATGAATTAGGCACAAGTTCAATCAATACTTACAGTATCTCTGAGAAAATCTATGGCCTTAATGATTCCTTTGTAGTTGTAATAGTAGTGGTTGTATTGATCCAGATTTATGAACAGAACGAAATGAAACCACAAATTTATAATACTAACACAGAGACACAATGAACAATAACATAGAATACAATAAACCTTGGATTCTATTAAATAAGAAATACGTTGAAAACTGTAAAATGCAGATTGAAAACAAGCTTGCTAGAATGGTGGCAACTTATCTCTAAGAAGAGATGTGACAACTACTCTCATTTGCAAGAATATCAATACAATGAGGCTCTAAAGGCCTTTTTACAATAAACATGAATGCCAAAACCCTAGACATTAAAAAACCTAACCCTAGGATATGAAGCGCCAAAAGTCACATGGGCACCGTTGGGGTAAGTTAGTACATCAACTTCTCGAGGTCGTAACTTTTGCATACAATCTATGTTTAGGGTGCACAATAGCTCGTTGGAAAGGTATTGACAAGGAGCTTCATTTAGGAGGATCAATCAGAGCCTTTGGTTATCATTAATGTTCCTAATCACAAAAAATTGTCGTTTAGGTCCTCAAAATGGCCTCGGAAGTTCAGGAACCGAAAACTGCTAAAAATAGTAAGTTGCCAAAAAATTGTTTTGAGCCATTTGGACAAGGTGGGTGGCCACTGAGATCCTCCTGGATCAATCCTCCCCCCTTCGGAAGCAATGGTCTCCATTGCATTGAGTGTCACCATCATATGAGGAAATTTCCACTGAATTTGGCCCCGGGTGAGCCACTTGCCTTGGTGCAGGAGCTACCCTGCTTTGACAACCTGATAAAGTTGGATCCTCTGTTGGAGAGTGCCCTTGACTTGTGTGCCCACGATCTGATCATTGGATTCGTATTCCATGTAGTCATGGTTGAGCTATGTTGGTGTCAATTGTTCTTCTATCTCCGAGGTGTCCAATAATGGTGGAAAATAAAGTTGAAGGAGGTCCACATTGAATACTGGGTGCAAGCCAAGAAATGGGGGAAGGTTGAGCTCAAAATAATTGTCACAAACAACCTTAGTGATGGTGTAGAGTCCATAATGGAGTGGAAGAAGCTTCCGATGAGGCCTTATAAGGCGTTCTTTCTGCAAGTACAACCAAACTTTGTCTCCCACCTGAAACTGATGTGGTACCCAGTGTTGATCATGGTGTTGTGGCATTGGACTTCTGTAAAGTATCCTGAACATGTTGGCGGATGTGTTGGATCCGCTCAATGAATCGAGTGGCTTTGTTAGCTCCAGTTGGATCATGTGACGAGTCTGTCTGGGTGGCCGCAAGGGGTAGTGCAACATCCATGGGACCTAATGGTTGAAATCTCAACCCCACCTAAAAGGAGTTGTGGTCGATTGAGCTATGTATGGCTTTGTTATAGTTGTGTTGAACATAGGGAAGACTCACATCCCAGTTGCGGGGGTGCTTGGAATTATACATGCGCAGGATGTGCACGATCATTCGGTTGATGACCTCAGTTTGGCCATTCGTCTGGGTATGGAAAGCAGTGGAATTGGTGAGCTTGGTGTCCAGTAGTGACCAGAGGATCGACTAGAATGTGTTGAGGAAACAACTGTCCCAATCTGAGATAATGGTTTTTGGGATCCCAAAGTGTACCCACACTCATTCAAA
Source organism: Picea mariana (assembly GCA_032191745.1). Taxonomy (NCBI): domain Eukaryota; kingdom Viridiplantae; phylum Streptophyta; class Pinopsida; order Pinales; family Pinaceae; genus Picea; species Picea mariana. Next base: position 1,959 of record JASDQU010169941.1, on the reverse strand, counting down.
GAAGATCTTGGTAGTGGCCTCCGCTATGATGCTCTTCTTGCAGGCGACCATAATCACCATCTTAGAAAAACGATCAAAAACCACAAAAAAACAGTCATTTCCCCGCTTGGTGAACATAAGGCCCGACATGTAATCCATTGAGATGAATTCCCAGGGCCTGTCAGGACTAGGCATAGGAGAGTATAGGCCTTGTTTCTTAATGGTCGGTTTGGCAATAGCGCAGGAAGTGCAGGACCGGATATACTTGCTGACATCTTGTCGAAGTTTCAACTAGTATAAATGTTGTTGCAACATTGCCACTGTCTTTTCCATGCTGAAGTATCCTACCACCCGATTGTAGTGGGCTTCCCAAATCAGCTTTGTTCACTCGCTTGATGGAACACATAGATTGCCCATAGGCACATCATCACGTCCTGAATATGGAAATTGGTGATAGTTGTGTTTGCGCCCAACATCTGGTAGGTGTTGGAGAAGTCAGGATCTGTCTCATAGAAGTGGGGCCATCCGGAGGTCTCGTGGCTACAAGAATCGAGCATCGTGGTGAGTGTTGTGACTGGAGGTCGGCCAAGGCAATCAATGACTCGATTGATACTTCTTGTTTTATGCTTGATGTTGAGGTGGAACTACTGCAAATATGTGGACGACTTCTGATGGCAGTCATTTTTCAATTTTCCTTGTGTTCACATGAATTGCAACGACTTATGATCAATGTGGATGATTGTCTCCTTCTCGAGAATGCAATTCCTCCACCGACGACGGTCTTGCACAATGGAGTACATTTCTTTTTCGTAAGTAGGGTACTTACAAACGACGTCTGATAGTGTCTCACTATGATAGGCCACGGGGTGGTCGTGTTGAGTGATGACTGTGCCCACAACATAGTATGAAGCATCTGTCTCGATCTCAAGGGGTTGTTCCAGGTCAAGACTGAGGCGAAGCACAAGCGTTTCTTCAGATCATCAAACGCTTTATGTTGGGATAGGCCCCACACAAATTTTTCCTTACCACCACCTCTAGTTATTTGGTTGAGGGCCCATGCAATATGGGAGAATCCCAACATGAACCTTCAATAGAAATTGGCAAGGTAATATGGGAGAATCCCAACATGAACCTTCAATAGAAATTGGCAAGGCCTAAGAAACTCTGAAACTCAGCGAGTGTGGTTGGGGTTGACCAGTCACAAATGACTTTAATCTTGGTTGGATCAACATGCACACCATGCGCATCAACAATGTAGCCTAGGCACTGGACCCTGTCCATGTCAAAGGAGCATTTTTTCAAGTTGGGATATAGCTTGTGATGACGCAGAGTGTGTAGAACCTGTTGAATATGTTGCAAGTGTTCTGCCTAGGTCTTGTTGTAGATTAGGATGTCATCTAGATACACCACCACAAAATAATTAGTGAAAGACCGTAAGATATCGTGCATCATCCTCATGAAAGTTGTTGGGGTATTTTTCAAACCAAATGGCATGGCCATCCATTCAAAAAGACCTTCTTTTGACTTGAAGGCAGTTTTTCATACATCTGTCAGTTCTATTGGGACCTGATGGTATCCAGAGTTCAGATCAATTTTACTAAAGTATTTGGCCCCCTTGAGTTGATCAAGGAGATCGTCAATTTTATTTAGGGCTCGATAATCAATGCAGAATCGCCAAGTTTTGTATTTCCTTTGTACTAGCACGATTGGGTGTAATATACCAGATATAAAAAGTATGCAGAACATAAATAAAATGCTAGAAATGGAAGAATAACATTAATATAACCAGCATAATCTCCACAATAACACAGAAATGATATAAGAACAACAACATAAATAACATTTTGATTCAGAAAGCAATGCTCACGAACCTCTTCGAGGGGGCAACCTCCAATCGAGCAACGCTCTGTTACAATAATCTCCAAGCTAGGGTTTTCATACCCTCGACACTTATTTATACTAAATATGTCTATCAAGAGA
>JASDQU010169940.1:7216-19362 GCA_032191745.1 Picea mariana | reverse complement strand
CCCTATCTATACATGGCATAAATCCATTGGTTCCAAATCCCACCACCTGTTATTGTCTGACGTACTTTGTTACCTCATGGAATCATCATCCACCTTTTCCACAAGAGTCACATCCCATAACTATGTCGATTTTTCTCCCTTGGTCACCTATGGCCAGTCCCATCATCGTGGAATTTTTCCCCAATCAACACCTACCATTTCACCCGGACGTATTCGCCATTCATCATTTCCTGCCATCTCACACTCCAAACGATCCGTTGGAAATTTATTACTGGCTAACTTATCCGTTAGCCTGTTGACCTGTCTTCTGCGCCCAATGGACATCCATTCATTCAAAACCACCGTCTCCCGTTTTCTTCCATTCGCTTACTGTATTGTCTCACCAGGGAAATACCTTTTCCTGACGCACCAGAGCATTTTCTCCCGTTTCGTCTCCGTTACGGTTAGTTAACCAAAGCCACAGTCATCCCCGCTAATCATTTGTTGTATTTGCAGGTATTGTTACAGCGATGGCGCCAAAATCAAAGAAAACAGAAGGAGAGGAGAATCATTTTCTCCCGCCTCCTGTCGACCTCGATAGGATTCCTTTGGCCGACAAAGATTACTTGATCGCAGACACGAAATGCGAATTTGACTTCGCGGACTTACAGTCATGGCTTAAAGAATTTTTCCTAGACCAGAGCGACGAAATTGGGCTTTGGGATTCCAACTTACCCTTGTATCTCTTCCCCCAGATTCACCACTTCCTAGAATTTGCCCTTAAGTGCCAAGCCCATTATATCCCTGAACAAAGAGCCATCGTTTCCTCGTCTGGGGAAATTATTTTCCCCATCACACCAGAAACCATCGACCAAATGATGCAGATATCTAGATCCAACTCCACCTCACCGTTTAACCTCGAAATCATCACAAAGCTCTACCAAAAGCTGTCGTTCCCTCAAAGAGCTCGGATTTTTGAGATTTTTCTTCCACAATCCGCTCAGCTCCCTACTACAAACCCCCCTTATCCTTCATCCCTATTCTCAATAAAAGGAAACCAGGTCATCATGTCACTATGTGCCTTGCTTGGATATTTTTTAGATCAATGGGTAGATGAACCCATTTTGAGTTTTCTGTCCATTTTCTCCACCGATGAGAAACCTACTACACAGTTCAACTATAGCAAGTTTCTAGTAGACAACATTCACAAACAATTCATAAATTTCGCCACAGAAGGCATGTTCCAGTATTCTTCAATACTGGCATACATGTTCGTTTTCTTCCAAGCCAACAAATTCTCTTTCTCTATGCAGAAGATGGACGAGGATGGTAGACCACAGGCAGTCATAGCATGGACTTCTCTGCTCAGACATAACTCCACAGACTTCAGTTTCAAGCAGTTCATCGAACATTTCTACCACCCAGTGGTGAGTATGCTTAGCGACAGACCCAAACCCAAAATTAGTGAGGAAATTCAAAGGATTCTACATCTATCGAACCTTACAAAGACTGGTGATTTGTACCTGTACCAAAATCACACTGAGATCAGATTCTATGGGTGCAAGTTGGACCCATATAAATTGCCCACATACTTACCTGTCAGAATTTTTTCCCTGGAATACATAAGACAAATCATAAACTCAGACGACATACATTTTTTGTCTCTGAAGAAGAAGCAGTAGATCAGGATCAAAGGGAAGATTGGGTCTTTCATCTGCAACAGCTGAGGAGCCAGAGAAGAAGCAGACAGACTGCTAAAAGAAATGAAATTTTCTGTTAGTTTTGCGTGGCACTATGATTCGTGCGGGATAATTTCTGAGATGAGGATAAAAAATAAGAATATCTCGTATGTTCACATATCCAGGCCTGAGGTAGAGAATTTCGCAAACCAAACAGAATGGGAGCCAAACACACTGGTTGAGATAGAACAACAGGACCCTTCGGTCACTGTTTCACAGACGATTACACCACAGGTCCCAAAGGAGAAAATGCCCAAGAAGGAAACTTCACCTTCTATCACTGAAGTATCATCTGAAGAGTTCCAATTGCACACAAAGAGGCTAAAAACCACTCAGGCACCTGACGCGGCCGGCGAAAAGGAAATTCCTTCCACTACAACTATGGAGGTGGATCGGTCACTCCTCAGTACAAGCAGCAAGCAGATCATAACCACAGTATTGCCAAAGAAGCCTACAGATACTCCACCAATAAAACAGCCAAGCAAAGCAGGACCGAAGCTGAGTATTTTTGAGAAATATGACTTGATCAAGAAAAAGAATCAGACGCTGACCAGCAGCACATATGCTCAGTTCTAGAAGAAAACATCGACTGCACAACACAGACTGCTATCAGCATTCGACACTGAGAAGGGTAGAATGCACATGGTGTTCCTCCAAACACAGGTGCCAGACCCAAAGGTAATCACTGATTACAAAAGGGCGACTTTCGAATTCTAGACCAAATATGTGCATCCAGTCGATCAAATGGATCTGCACAGGCAGACTGGAGGAATGGTTTTTTCCACATTGGCCAATGCTTCCACCACTGCATCCAAGCTACGGGTATCTCTAAACAACGTCTAGACTCAGCTGAAGTTGGAAAAAATATCATCCTTTTCCAAGGATAACAGGATCAAAACATTGGAAGAGATGGTCCTCAAGATCAGATATGATCCCTCGAATGTGAAAGCAGTTGAGGAGATGCTCAAGAATAAAAATGCTGACATAGCATCTCTGAGGAAGCAATTGAAGCTGCCTCCAACAGTAGACTCACAAGTAAAGGAAATGGCAAAGACAGAAGGAGAGAAAGATGAGATGCTTAAGTTAATCATGGAGCAGAATGCACAATTGAAGGAAATGGAAGCTGAACTGGAGAAACTAGTGAAAGAGAAAGAGCATTCAAGGCCCATGGAGGTCATTCCATTGAGTAAAATGAGAAGTCAAGGCCCATGGAGGTCATTCCATTGAGTGAAGTTCCACTCTCAGGAGTGAGCACAACATCCCTGACAGAAATTCCATCGGCAACTCCACTGACGTCTCTGGAAAAGACTGTTGAACTGGCTAAATCCATGGAGGATATGAATCTACAAGAAACAGAGATTAGCGGTCTCAAAAAGGATATTGAGAACCTCCAGGAACTCAAAGCTTCTTATCAAACTAGCTACAACAAAGAGAAACAAGTGTTAGACCAGCTCAAACAAGAGTTACAAGTGCTTCGAAAACAAACTGTGGCAGGCAAAACACTAGTTGAAGTCAAAGAGAATGTCTGGACAGACATCACCAAGTCCATGAATGAAATATGGCCAATGATACAAATTATGTTTGAGAAGAATGAATTGGTACAAAGAAGCAAACAAGCCATCGAGAAGATAAGAGAAGAATTGGGGGAGATGCCCACAGAGACTACAGAAATCATCAAATTCCTAAACTCTAAAACCATAGAGGAGCTGGAAGATTTGAGAATTGAAGATAGAACAAAGACCATCCTTGAGGTCAAGAAAGTCCTGAACAAAAGAGGACTGATGCTACAGCTAGAAGAAAAGTTTCAAGCTATGGACCTGGGAGTGAAAAGTTTTTTCAACAAGATCGAGGCTATACAGAAGAAGGGTCTTCCTGGTTTGAGGGTGATAAATGATAAATTGATGACGCTCCCTGATTACAAAAAGAGACTAGCCGTTGTGGCTAAGGATAGTTCAAAATTCACAGGAATACAAGGCAGTATCGTTGGCAAGGCATTCCTAGATGCTCTATAGTTGGATATCAGCATACAGCATGAGATCCGGTACATCTTCATCATAAAGCCAACTTTTGCTAAGTACACAGAGATGGATGAAGTTTACCAAAGATTGCTCAAAGTCGTCGTTCCCAGTCATCTTCGATGGGAAGAGCTTTGTAATCTGATCGAGTAGTCGATGAGCTATCCCAGCCCAATCAGCTATCTAGTCAGACGAGGTCGTGCAGAGGCCTCACCAACGGTTCACCCAGAAAACAACATGAAGTTTCGACACATCATCAAACAGTTTCCTAGATTTTTGTAGTTTGTTAAGTCAGTTAAGCTAAAAACAGATTTACCACGTCCTGATCTTTAATGACAGGATTGTTTGTAATTTTGGTTATAAATACTTCACATTTGGAAGTATTGAGGGTTGATCTTTACACCCTGTGAGCTACCAGACAGTAATATTTTATCAAGAGATCTTCCATTAATACAAAAAGGCTTTTTCATAGGATTCTTGCGTGTACTCATTGGTGATGTTTTCCTCTCTTAGTTAAATGTTATTCTTGCTTATTTATCACACTGTTTTCTAAATCTAATCTTTGAAAGTAACGAACGTTGCAGGATTTATCCATGGATACCCTGTTTCTGACTTTAAAGATTTTAATGTGTCATCTTCTGATTTTATGATAAAGAAATTATTAACTGCTTCTTTATTGTAAATGACCTCCTCGCTTTTTCTGCTATTCCTCATTTTTACTGCTAAAAGAATCCAACGAGTGCATTATCTTGCCCTGTGAAAGGTTTTTTCGTTTTCTAGTTTAGATTTTTATTTCATAACACAGACCCCATAGCCCAATGAATGTGTAAATCTATCTCATCCAACTCAACGAAAATGACAGCAAACAAAACAAACATATTTTATTCACCTAGCCTAATATTCTAGACTTGAAACATATCTAAATCATATAGAGAGATCCCTCTCTGAAGCTGGTAGGGCTAGATCCCAGCTTCGAAGTGGTTGGATAAGTTACCTCTAGTAAATCCCTTCTTTCCCAACAACCTCTGGGAATTTACAAAGCTCTAACATAGTGGCGACCATACTGGGGACGGAACGAACTAAACAAATTTTAACCCCACGTTTCCTTTTCCTAAAAGAAAATTTTATTTCTAAAGAGAAAATTTGCAAATCTGAGAAAGAAATAATGTTTAGAGGTTGTTGAAATCTTGTACATATTATTTTCGGACGCATAAAACAAAAATAAAAAATATAGATATAAAAATCAAAAGGAAATCTGGCTCCAAAAAGAGTTTATACTCGATCTCACCTAGACCCAGAACCTGCAATAGCAACTGATAATCCAGAATAGTTACTCAGGAAAAGGACCATTGCAGAAGGCTCAGTAAGTCATAGCCTCCTTCGGAGGTCCCCTTCTCTTCCAGAGGAGCTTGTTTCCTTTCAATATCTTGACTTTGACATTATTTTTGAACAAAGCCTGTTTAGAACGAAGTCTGATAGCTTTGTGGACGAAACCGTTCTAGACCCAGTCGTCTTGCAACCTCGGACCCGTGAAGTTTTATCTCCCACTGCTAAACCACAAAACACTCACTCTGTGCCAGCTAGCTCCTCCTCATCCTCGTCTTTTGTCACTGCCCCTCTTATTATTCAGATTGTTGTCCCGCCTCCTCCACCTATCATGGCTGCCAGATATGCTCCCTTGGTGTTGTCCGCACCTCTACATGCTATGCCCCAGGATTATCAAACGAGACTTCCTCAGTTCGATGGTACAGGGCCCTTGAACACACAACAACATGTGATAAAATGAATAACTATTTTGACTTACAGGAAGTAGATGAAGCTGACGTTCAAATGAGGTTGTTTGCGCAGAGTTTGACATGTGACGTCAATAAATGGTACAAGGGTTTATGCGCTGCCTTAGTGCTCGACCTTACAGTGTTTCAAAGAAGTTTTCTAGACATATGGGAGGTGAAGAAAAATCCTCTCCAAATCTTGTTAGAATACAAAAACATCAGGAGAAATCAAGGTGAGACAGTACAAGATTACTGCACCCGTTTCAACAATCTGTACAATGCGATTCTAGCCGATATTAAACCTCCACAAGGTTTGTCATTGATAAAATTCCTTGATGGTTTTGACGCTAGTATGTCGTATCAACTAAGGGAAAGAAACTCCACCACCCTGGAGGACATGTAGAAAAGCGCCATAAGTGTGGAGGCCAACCTATTGGCAAAAAGGGAACGGCAGAGGATAGAGAGGAGAGTCACAATTAAAGAGGAACCTTCCACATCTTCTTCCGATTCCAAATTGGATTCCATAGCCAGAGAAATGGAAAGAATGATGGAGATACTTACTGTATCTGAAAGAAACCCTCCCAGAGAAAACCCACCAACTCCTCAAATTCGGAATCCTAACTTTAGAAGAAACCCTCCTCAAATTAGGCAGAGAGATCCTAGGGATCAAAGAGAACAGAGAGGTCATGATCAACAGATCAGACCGACCCTACAAGAAAATTATGTCGATGAAGGAGAAGAGGTAATTGAAGAACTAGAAGATACACACATAAACCTCATGGGCATTCACGATAACGAAGCATTTTTCCTCACCCAGGAAGAGCAAGAACTTTTTCTTCTTTCTCAAACAAAGGTGAGTGAAGAAGCTAAAGACACCGAACAACAGGCATTTGAAAATTCCATTATGGAGGTACACTGGCAGTACAATCTGCGAAGCAAAAAGACAGACGGAAGTTTCCCAAAAAAGATAACCGAAACGAAAAAGATAATCGAAACCAAGAAATCCCCCGAGCCTACTACCGAGAAGATCCCTGAGAAAGGTAATACGGAAGCTCTAGAAAAAAGAAACCTTACCATTTTGAAAATATCATTGCAAACTGAGGTTTCATCAACCAACCCACCAAACACTTCTGCCCAGAAGACTACTATGGATAAATTAGAATTGCAGAGCCAAAGGAGAGCATCTACTCCTTTTAGCCTCGAAGGGGAATTAGCCAAAGTGAAAATTCCCATTCCTCTTTCTGAGTTGATGAGTAAGGATGCTTATCGATCGCAGGTGATCAAAGCACTGAGCATTGAGCCTGATATAGGCATGGAGGCCTTAACTGTTGGATCGGCGAATCATTCGGATACGGTAAACCTTACCGATGATCAACCTGAACTCCTTTTCAAACCTGAAGTGGAAGGTCAAACCGAAAATGGTGTTGTCGCTCCTTTTTACATCAACCTTAATATACACGATCTAATTTTGCATAATGCTATGTTAGATTTAGGTGCTTCCCATAATCTGATGCCTAAAGCAGTGATGGAAAAACTGGGACTCGAGGTCACTAGAGCTTACAAGGATTTACACTCTTTTGACTCCAGTAAATTTAGGTGTATCGGTTTGATCAAAGACTTATGCATCACCCTGGTTCAGATTCCCAAAAAAAGCATGGTTATGGATGTCGTGGTCGCAAACATTCCCCCAAAATATGGTATGTTTTTGTCCTGGTCTTGGGGGGCCAAGTTGAAAGGTACATTGCAGTTGGATATGTCATATGCCACCGTCCCAATATTCAGACAACAGAGAAGACTATACAGAGAAACGCTGATGAAATACATGGTTAGTAGTCAAGAAAAACCACATAACTATCCTCTGTACTCTGCACACTTTGATCTAGATTCTTTTATCCTGTATAACGATGGTGACATGGAAGAATAGATCACTCAGTTGAAAGAATATACACCTGATCCAAAAGAAGGCCCAGAAATCACTGATGTTGAACGGAAGAAAAATGTGATAACTGAAGAACTGCCAACGGATTTCTAGAGCATGGATTTTGATGGGGCCGTAAGAAAAGAAGGAGCTAGAGCAGGAGTTTGGTTGCATAATCACAAATCCAGGTATTCGGAAAACCATTCTTACAAACTGAATTTTCAATGCACGAACAACATAGCTGAGTATGAAGCTTTGATGCTCAGTCTAAAACTACTGAAGAAAGTTGGTGCCAAGCAAGTTATGGTAAGGGGAAATTCCGAATTAATTATCAAACAAATTAAAGGAGAGTATGCAGTGAAACATCCCCGCCTTAGAGCTTATAGGAATGTCATTTTGGATGCCCTTAAATGTTTCACTAAAGTTGATTTGCAGGTGATGCCCAGGGGACAGAATATTTTGGCAGATGGATTAGCTACGTCAGCAGCCACATGCAAGATACATTTTCGTTCCACCCGCCCATACACGGTGGAGGTGAAGTGCAGACCAATTGTCCCNATTGAAGATTTTCTACAATGTAAAAATGATTTCGAATGTACAAATATAGACTTAGAAAATGAGGATGAAAATGTAAATAGATCTGATTTTGGAAATGATAGTGTAAACAAGATAGATTCAGGAGGGTCAGGTGAAGATGAGATAGATTCTGATGTTTTGCATTTAAAGAGTAATGTTTTACCTAGGGGTTTAGTTCCTTTGGAAGACCTATTTGATTTTAATGATGTGGCTAAAAAACCAAAAACCGAAGCCAGTGGTCAGGAAGTAGAAGATTGTAATATAGGGACAGAAGAGAAACCCAAGATGGTAAAACTTTCCAAGTCTTTACCCCCTGATAAAAAACTCAAGTATATTGAACTTTTCAAGGAATATTCAGACGTATTTGCCTGGGGTTACGAGGACTTGAAATCTTACGACACCAACATCATACAACATAGGATTCCAATAAAAGAAGATCAAAAACCTTTTAGACAGAAACTTAGGAGAACAAATCCCAAGTTACTTCCCTTGATAGAAAAAGAGATTAAAAAAATGTATGACGCCAAAATCATAGTTCCACTATGATTTTCCAAATGGGTCTCAAATCTGGTCCCAACCCGAAAGAAATCCAGGGAAATCAGGCTTTGCGTTGATTTATGAAATCTGAAAAAAGTATCTCTGAAGGACAACTACCCATTGCCAAAAATGGACCACATATTACAAAGGGTAGTTGGGTCTAGCCGAATTTCGTTACTGGATGGTTTCTCAGGTTATAACCTGGTCCTTGTTCACCCAAACGACCAAGAGAAAACAACCTTCACAACACCATGGGGCACTTTCATGTATGTGAAAATGCCTTTCGGGTTGATGAACGTTGGGGCTACTTTCTAGAGAGCGATGGACATTGCTTTTATGGAAGAACTCGACAAATTTATTGTTATCTATCTGGACGACGTAACTGTATTTTCCCAATCCAATGATGAGCACTTACAACATCTCAGACGAGTATTTGAGAAATGCAGGAAATTTGGGATTTCTTTGAATCCTAAGAAGAGCCTCTTCGGATTAGAGGAAGGTAAACTGCTAGGGCACATAATCTCTAAGGACGTAATTAAGATAGACCCCAGCAGAATTGAGGCCATTTAGAAGCTGGAACACCCAAGAAATATCAAAGAATTACAGTCTTTCATCGAAAAAATAAACTTCCTACAAAGATTCATACCCAACCTGGCCGAGCTTCTCAGAAACATTACTAACATGTTGAAAAGGGACACAAAAATAAAATGGGACACAGAGTCCAAACAGTCTTTTGAACAAGTCAAACGTGCACTTACACAAGCTCCAGTTTTTATCAATCCTGACTTCACCAAAGATTTTTATCTGTTTTCTTTCGCTTCTGAACATACCATTGCAACAGTATTACTACAGAAAAGCAGTGAAGGGTATGAATAGCCCATAGCCTTTTTCAGTAAAGATTTAAGAGATGTTGCTTTAAATTATAAAATAATGGAGAAACAAGCTTTCGCCTTAGTGAAAGCCATAAAGGATTTTAGAGTATATATTCTCCATTCCCACACCATTGCATATGTTCCAAATGTGGTAGTTAAAGACATTATAACCCAGGACAATCCGGACGGCCGAAGAGGAAAATGGATTTCTATCATTCTAGAGTATGACATAGAGATTAAGCCTACTAAACTGGTTAAAGGTCAAGGTCTAGCAAAGTTAATGGTTGAATCAAATTTCCATGCTCTTGACATTAATTTTTTAGTTGCAGTAGATGAACAGGGTGAGCCGGTGACTCCAAGCATAAAAGAGGTATATTTGAACTCTCCATGGTACACAGACCTAATATTTGTTTTGCATAACTTACAAGCTCCCCCTGGTCTGACCAAAACTAAAGCTAGATTTCTGAAATTGAAAGAGTTAAAATTTTGCATTCTAGAGGGCAATCTATATTGGAAGGATCCTAGAGGTATTTTGTTGAATTGTCTATTGAAGGATGAAGCTGACAAAATATTGCAGGATTTTCATGCAGGAGACTATGGTGGTCATCTGAGCTGGAAGACTACAGCTAATAAAATCCTCATAGATAGATTCTATTGGCCAACACTATTCACTAATGTGCATCACAAAGTGACTTCATGTCATAAATGTCAGGTGTTCGAGGGTAAAAATAAACTCCTTCCTCTGCCCCTGAAACCAGTCTCTGTTGAAGCTCCTTTCCAGCAATGGGGATTAGAATTCATCGAAGAAATACATCCTCCCTCTTCGGGCTAGCACAGGTGGATTCTTACTGCCATGGATTATTTTACAAAATGGATCGAGGTGGTACCAATCAGGCAAGCTACTGATTCTGTTATTATTAAATTTCTTGAAAATAATATCTTGTCTCGTTTTGGATGTCCTAGCAAGATTATAACTGACAATGCAGCTGCTTTTCGATCTAAGAAGCTCATATATTTTTGCAACCAATATCATATTGGTTTGGGACATTCCATGTCTTATTACCCTCAGGGAAATGGGCCGGCAGAATCATCAAATAAAACCCTGGTAAACATTATCAAGAAGACATTGCAAGAAAATAAAAAGTCATGGCATAACAAGTTGGTTTTCACACTATGGGCCGATAGACTGACCACCAAGAGGTCAATCGGTATGTCACCATATCAACTGGTTTATGGCACTGAAGCAGTTTTTCCCACTTCCTTAGGAGTCCCTATCATGAGATTGCTACAAGACATGCAAGCCGAGCCGAACGACTCCCAAAGAAGGATAAACCAGATGATCCACTTGCAGCAGTCCAAAGAAGAGGTATACAACAAGACTTAGGTAGTCCAAGAAAGCATTAAGAATATATTTGACAAGAGAACCAAAGAAGATGACTTTGAGCTAGGTGATTTGGTTCTGAGATGGGATTCCCGAAATGAAGACAAGGGAAAGCATGGAAAATTTGACAGTTTATGGAAGGGACCATACATGATTCAAGTGTTCAGAGGAAATAACGCCTTCTTTCTCAACAACAGTGATGGGACAGATCTTCCATGAGGACCTGTAAATGGCAGAATGTTGAAGCACTATTTACCGCCCCAGTAGAGACCTGAAGCTACATTTTTCCATTGTACATACCATTTCCATTTTGTTTGCAAGTTTCTGAGCGAATAACTTTGATTGGATGGTTGAAGCCTGCAGAGAAGGCCCTAAGACACTAAACATTGTATTCGAGTGTTCAAAAAATAAAACCAAGCAGAGCAACAAAGGTAGCTAGAGAGAAAGTTTTTCAGAACATCAGTAATCAGGATACTTGACACTTCACAAGGAGAGTACCATCCCCAGGTGGAGCCGTTGTTATAACCCTATAATTTATAGGATCAAGTGGTGACTGAAATGTTATCCTTTTAGTGGTTTTTGTTTGTCAAATGATTTTTCATTCCGCAAATAATTAGAAAAGAAAATAAAAAGAAAAAGAAAGGAAAAGGAAAAAGAATAAAAGAGGGCATAAAAGAAATTCGATAGATCCCCATGCAATAACAATGACTTGGTCCATACCTTTCAAGCATGGCCAAGTTCTTTTAAATTGATGTTGATAGGAGTAGTAAATAAGCTTGGATAAATTGTTTAATCTTAGCCAAGTGATTTAGTTTAGTTAGTGAATATATTTGACCAAACTACCTAATCTTGGTCAGATAACCCCAGGATAGAGTAATTTCTTAGTCCAACTGTTTAATCTGGACTAATTGCCATAGGTAATTAGGTTAGAGCATAGGGTAGTTTTTCTTTTTCTCAATAAAACAAATAGGATGATCATTGTTGAACCATGCCTTTGAGGATTGAAAGTTTGATCTCTAACCCCCTTTCTGATAAGAACATGGAAAATCTTGGGAAGACCCACAATATACACTTATCCTAAGGTTTTCAGAGCGCATATGCCCCCGCGCTCACATTTATGCCCAACTCATGTATGAACGGCCCAGATGTTCGCGCCCAGATCTACAGTTGACAAGTCTTTCTGGACACCCCCCCGACCGTTCTACCTTTAACGGTGGGGGGGGAGGGGGTCCGAAATCGTAGATAATATGTGCGCATATCTGGACGGCTTAGGTTTCAGCATCTAGATCTATGGTTTGTATTGGATTTCAGACCCCCCCCACCCCCCCCGTCCGTTCTACCTTTAATGGTGGGGGGC
>JASDQU010169939.1:8052-21246 GCA_032191745.1 Picea mariana | reverse complement strand
ATATTTTATTAATTTATTTGGTTGATCAAAATTATTTTTTCAACACTACAAGCTTAAATAACAAAATGAATATTGTTAATACCAGGATCAATATGCATGATCTACATAATGAAATACGGTATTGGATTAACACAAAAGCACATTGAGATGAACACATTTGTAAAGTCTGTGGTACCAATGAGTTTGAGGATGAACACTATTTCCTTTTAATCTTCCGTACCAAATTTAATATAAGGCATAACTTAACCTAGTTTCATAGTTTAATTACTCATAAAACTTACAAAAACCATAAAAATATTGATATTTTCATTTCCACCCTTTTCAATTATAAAAATGATATTATAAAATATACTTAATTGGGTTCCCTTTATTTATCCGATAAACTTTAATTATATTAGATAACTCTAAAATTCATCAATAACATATTCCAAATATCCTTATTAAATTATGCCACAAACTCATGAATTTTATTTCTAAAATCTTGTACAAATAAAATTAATAATATATCGATATTGACTTACTTTCGATTTTGGGTCACTCTCCTAATAATGTGTCTATATGGACTTACTTTGTATTTTGGGTCACTCTCCAAATCATCTCCAAATGAGGAATTGGGAAATGAAAAAATAACAATTAAAATCCAATAATTCACAAATATGTATTTTCGAGTAAAGGTAATCTAATAGAATATATCACCATTATCCAAATCACCTTCCTCACGAGGAATTGGAAAGATGAATGAAGGGTTAAATTCTAGCGATTTTCGTGACCCGTGCACACATAAGTGGATCAAAGCCCACCCCCATGTCCTTCAACTTTTTCGTCCCCGAGGTGTAGGACAGTCGGTGACAGAGTGTGTTGTTAAGCCACTATGTGATGTTAAAGTCACCGGTTTGAAACCTGCGGGGACAAAAAATCCAACCATGTTAAGGGTTGGTGTGGCTCAGGCCAGGTGCGATCCCCGGGTGATTTTGACGGCTTAGATGCCCCTGAGTCGCGGTTTCTCAAGCCACAGGTTAATCGCGAGCCAACAGGTCCCACACAAATTAACAAACAAAAAAGAAAAATTCTAGCGATTTTTCTATATATATGTCTACAAAAAAATGTAGATCAATAGAAGACATCATTAATTTATGACCCTCTAATCAAATATGCCACTTATGGAAGAAAATGTAGGTTTAAGGGAGAGGAACTAACTATTAAAGTTTAAATGTTAACTTCTATGTGCCCAAAAGAAAAAAGACATTAAATCTTTATTTTTATAATATTATATTTTCAATAAAATAAAATGTAATATTAATATTGCTATTTAAATATGAATGATGTTAAATTACATAATCAATATTTCATTTTTTCTGAAACATTTTATATAATTAAGTTGTTTTTCTAGTGAGTATAATAGTTAAAAATGTATGTTTCGTCTTAAGATGTAAGATATTCAAATCCAAAGGGGTACGGTATGTACGCTTCCATAAACTTTAATAATCAAATCATTGTATGGAAGGGGTCCCTTGTCCTATAAACCAGGAGGTCTTATACACTAATTTAATGTCTTAAAAATTATATTATTATTATTATAAACAAACCTTCCTCCAAATTAAATAATTTATAGTTCTTCGTGATTTGCAAACCATAAAATTTATTTGTAACATCACCTTTATAGAATGTGTACATAAACTTTAGCAATCAAATCGTTGTATGGAAGGAGTACCTTGTCCCACAAACAAGAAGGTCTCATACACCGATTTAATATCTGGATTGACTATGACCTTAAAAATTAAATTATTGTTATCATAAACAAACCTTCCTCCAACTTAAATCATTTATAGTTCTTCATGACTTAAACAAACCTTAAAAAATGTTTGTAATATCATTTTCTTTTGTTTGTGAGCATGTCTGTGACTTGCAGAAATAGCCTTTGGCTAAAAAACCACGATCCAAGGGCATCTAAGCTAGCAAAATAACCTAGGGATCGCACTTGGCCTAGGCCACATCAACCCTTAGCTAGCTATCCTTTTTAGGTGTCTTCTTCCAACTACAACAGTGTCAAACCTAAACCAACCTGCAAACAAAACCTTTCAAAACCAATCATACTAATAAAATTTGATATTTATAATATCATATTTTTGGAAAATGAAATAAATAATTAAAACATAATAGTGAAAAATAGAATAAATAGTTAAAACATAATAATTCTAGACAAAACTTTACTAATATGCAAATCACCAATGATATGTATAATACACTGAAATACACCTTTGTTTCCAAAGTCTTACCAAAATGAGATTGACGATATGTATTATCAATGGCATAATGGAAATGTGTATATCAAAATTTTGTTCTTGTTTTAAGGTTTGCTTATTCTTAAGACAATGTGGATCGATAATTTAATTGTAATTGGGGAATTCTTTATCACAATTCACCAAATGCAAAGTTTTTTTATGCTATAAGATTTTATTTTTTTTGAATTGATTCTAAGAATTCAAGTTGTAGCGGCTTTTTTTCAGTTCTATTGAGATTTATCAAGTGCTCTGACCCTAAAATAGCCAAGCGGATGTTGTGACAAACATTGGAACCTTGTTGAATTGTGGAATGTTGTCAAAAAAAATAGAGGGGTTCTCTCCATGGAATATCTCTCTTGAAACAATGGTTACAAATTTAGTATGCAACACGCATCTCATGTTATTGGACAATTGGCATTGGTATATAAAGTCAGCACAATGGAAATTAAGTTAGGCTCTCCCTTTTGTTACCTCTCCTCCTTACTCCTAGTATAGTAAAGGGATGATTCTTAACTATGAAAGGATGTTGGCATTCATTACAAGTGGATAAATATGATGACTCTCTATAATATTTGTTGGTATTCCCTCATAGCTAGCTAGGTTTGGTCTCCTCTTGGATTTCTTCTTGCTCTGTTTGTGGCATGACATTCAAGTTGTTGCGGCTCTTTACAAGTGCATCCTCAGTGTAGGAATAGATAAGTTGGTAACAAATATAACATACAATATCAATTGATTCTTGGTCTTATAAGGAGCTCGCACTCCTTGGCCTCCTTCCCAAGGGTTTCCATAGGGTTAGTTAGAATGGTGATTAAAGACAAGGAAACAATTCAATAGACTCTAGGAGAAAATGCATACAAAAACGCGAATGTGTACCTCAACCTTCGGGTAGATGTTAAACATAAAACCATTAACAAAAATGTTTTCTTCTAAAAATATAGGTTTCTTATGTAATGCCACCTTATTCTATTATAAGGTCTATTATTATAAGGTCTATTTATTAAGATATATAGTAGTAAGCTCTTCATTTATGTTAAAAAAAATTCTCCTAAAGATAATATAGGTTTCTTATATGATGCAAAGTTATTCTATTGTGAGGTTAATTTATTAGGATATATATAGTAATTTAAGCTCTTCATTTATGTTAAAAGAGAAAAGAGATTGAAGAATAAATCAACACTCATGTAATTTTTTGGAATTTTAAAGATTTTTAAATCCCATAATTCTCACATTTTATATATATTAATTTTTTTTATGATACAATCACAATTTTCATTTAATACAATCTTTATCTATTTGAATTTAAACAAGGTTGCATGGCAACATATACTTGTCGTTATGCAGGTATAATAAAATAATAGTTGTAGCAGTTTTTGACACAGTTTTATTGACTTTATCGACTTTGGCTAAATATAGAGAATTGTGTAACATGTAAAATCGTATTCTGAAATTTTGTAACCCATTGAGCAAATCTAATTTACTCGTTAGGGGTAAACTAAATGGCAAAAGGAAAAACAAAGATACAGGGAGATTCAAAACCTGGACTCCTAGAATTGGAGATTCAAAACCTGGACTCTTAGAACCCCTCGTGTTGTCTGAGATCCTGGGAGGGAGCTCTTAAGAATGAATGCAAAAGACATTGTAAGATCCTATGCAATACAGCTACAATTTTAGTGGACATATTAAATAACC
Organism: Picea mariana; assembly: GCA_032191745.1. NCBI lineage: Eukaryota > Viridiplantae > Streptophyta > Pinopsida > Pinales > Pinaceae > Picea > Picea mariana. The sequence goes on along the minus strand of JASDQU010169939.1, from coordinate 17,275 downwards.
CAACCCTGAACATACTTTATAAGCGACACGTCAAAGGAACCCTAGAGCCTCGAATTGAACAACCAGAGATGAAAAACCATCGTGCAAATCTAATTTACTCGTTTATGTAGGGCGATGACTGACCAAGGATTGTCGGCTAATAGTGGACCAAATCACACACAACAAAACAAAGATGTATGAAATGACCATCGAAGAAACGTGTGAGAGACTCAAAGAGTCAGAGAGTTTGAAGCACGATGTTATTTTTAGGAGCCCACCCCAAATATCAATAAGAATTTTATAGTGATTATGTTAGAAGAATATATAGTTTGGAGAATCAGAATATATATATGTGTGTGTGTGCACGCGCGCAAGCATTATTTATTTGAATTAAAATTATGGAACAAGAAAGTCGTAGGGTAACAATGCAATGATGCACGTAGCTGTGAAAGACAGTGTTTGTCGACTGATTTATGGCGCAAGCTTGAGTTGAAAAAAGGCAGGCATGGAGTAGATTCTTCCTCTGTTATTTATTGACAAAATGCAGCATTTTAATATCTCCAGCAAGAATCCAATGCAAAATCAACAACGACACAAGTTTTCTTCAAAGATCTCTACAATGCAAGAACGGATTAGCATAACAGAGAGACAACAATAGAAGTTTTATATAAAGATTTTTCCCAAGGAAGCAACATTTCCTGCTAAATTTAGTGTGGTTGTTGAAATGTTTTTGTTTCCACACGTATTTCAACATTTATCTTAGCTCAAATATTTTTTCATTTAAGGAAAGAGATGTTTTTTTTCATTTAGATAGGTCGTTCAACATTTATCTCAGCTCAATTTTTTTTTCACAATGGAAAATAGGTATCGTAAATTCACCAATATTCATTGATGGTAAGTCTCACCAACTGTGCTATTCGATGAGCTATCTCAACTGAAATTTAAAAATTAATTGGTTCCAAAATAATAGTTTATTCAGAAGAGAATAAATCTTTTGATTTAGACTAGACATTCAATTTTTTTTCTTTCAACTCACCTTTGTCACCCCAACTATAAAAAAATGATTGAATCTATGAATGTGATCTAGATATCCAGGCATTAGAGAGATCACAACTATAAACCAGTATAAATTCATGGGTTAAACTAAATGGCAAAGGTCAAAACAAAGATACATTGAGATTCAAAACCTGGACTCATAGAATTGCAATCTTGTTGTTAACCCTGCAATGTGAATCGACTGAAGAAGTTGGAAGGGATTGAGTGGTTTATGCAGGACATAGTTCTTAAACCCTTGGTTTTGTTTATGGATTTCAAAATATTTTATATTTTCTTTTATTTGGGAGGACGAAATTTGTCCCTCTCCAGGGTCTAGGTGTCACAATATGTATAATTCACACATGTGGGGATAGTTAAGATGGTGATAAAGATCTTTGAAGGAAAAATAATTGTTGAATGTAACTATGCGATGATGAAGGGTGGTCCAATAAATCAATCCAAGAACACCAAGACACCGAACACACATTTAATATATTTTGATTCTGACATTAAAGAGAAAACTTACTCTGGAGTTGTTTGCATTTTTATGCTTTATTTCTTGTACAAAGGTGACATTAAAGGGAAATCCAGGAGGTGGCAAGTCCCTGCCTACAATGTAGAGTTTCTTTGTGACAGGTTTTAGTTCCAAAGTCCTTGAAACATATTGAAACACGTCCATATTTCAATATGAAATTAATGTCATAGGTTTATAAGGAAAAACATCTCTCGTCATTGACTCAATATAGCTATGGGTAGAGCAAATGTATCTTTCTCCCATGACAGAGAGTTCCATAAAAAACAAGTGAGCTCTACACACATCTTCAATATGAACAAAGGATGTCACAATAGACTTCAATATTCTTTGACACTGTTTGTTGCCTACAATTAAACCATGGTTTTGGGTCATTGATATGATTTTATTTGAATTAAAAATATGCAGAGAGTTAAAGATAAAAAAATCAACCATGATTTTGGGTCATTGATATGATTTTATTTGAATTGAAAATATGCAGAGACTTAAAGATTAAAAAAAAAAACCATTGCATTAGATACTTCAAACTTCTCACATAAAAAGCATTGCATTAGAAAAAGAAAACCACATAGTTGTGTTTTCTATTAAATAAAACATGATGGTGGAAAAAATTTAATTGTTGCGGCTTATCAATAACAAAGAAATGATGTAAAGTTTGTTAAACATGTGATGGGGGACATGGTTATATCCACACTAGAGAGAAATCTTGTTGTTAGCCAAGGACCCTCTATTGTCACTGGCACAATACTCACCAATTCCATTTTGTTTTCTTTAGCAAATTGCATGGCAACTTGGTCTGCCAGGGTTTTTGACACATAATACATTTGCATGCATGCAATCAATGAAAGCGGTAAAATTTTATGCAGTGTCTAATTTAAAGCATAAACTCCTGCAATAAACTTACCCAACCATGGGGTTTATTTTGTCTAATGAAATCTACTGACCTCCAGCGTGATTCATCGATGATTTCCATTGGTTTCTCTGGAAAATAAGAAACACTTGCAGATGAAGTGTAAACGACACACCTTACACTTTGGGTCGTTGTGCAGGACTTGAGAACATTCAGAGTGCCTCTCACGACAGCTTCAATGAATTCTTTCTGTACAACAATTCGATTCATATCAATCTCGTTGTGCTAAAAAAAGGGGTAACTTTCTTATTTATTGTTTCACTTACCTTTGGATCTTAGGAACTAAAATCTATGGGACTTGCAACATGAAAGATGTCGTGGAAGCCATGGATGGCAGAGTCAAAGCTCCCTTTCTCACAGAGATCTGCTCTGAAAAGGTGAAGCCTCTCTTGGGCTCATGGGAGTGAGAGAAGGAATGAATTCTTTGATGGGTTCCCTGGATCTCTGAGAGTGGCATAATTATACTGGTTTTGCATATTCTAGAATTGATTTTGTGCAACTGCTTTCTCCCTTTTAGTTGGGGTACCTGGGTGGGGCGCTGCATGCAAAGCTTGGTGGAAGCTGCCAGGATTGGGAGTTGGGAGAATGGGAGCCGGAGCTGGCAGGCGAGAAGAAAGTGCCTCGATCATATTCACTCGTAGATGTCATATGCCATATGCCAGAGCTTTCATATTGCAGATACCTTAAGCATTGCCACCTTACCTTCGTTTTCTTGCATATTACAGATACCTTAAGTGTTGCCACCTTACCTTCCTTTGTCGGTGTTTGTCGCCTTTGTAGGAGGTCTGCAAGATTAAATGTAGATTAAATGTTAGTGCATGAGAGTTTTCATTTTCTAATGTTAGCTCCGTCTTCACGGCAATAAGACATCTACATTTCTATCCAATAAGAAATCAAGAATTATTTTTATAAATAATTTAAAATAAAAAAAATTTGTTAAAATTTTGATTAAACTGCTAATATTGAAATAAGTCAAAAAAAACTAATATTAATTCAACGCATATCGATTGCTATATACATGCCTTCGGCAGGTATAAAAAACAAATTAATACCACAACCATGATAAATGTCTACATCACAACAAGAATAAGCTTTTAACCAAAAAAAAATTATTATATGGAAGATTGTTGTGATAAATGTCTACATCCTAACAACAAGAATAAGCTTTTAACCAAAAAAATATTATAGGAAAGATTAATTGCCTTTCTATAATTTAATGCATACTTTATCCACCATATATAATAAAAAATCGAATAATTTATATATTTATCTCATTTTTTTCTCACTTTATATTTAAGATGGTGAATAAAAGAAAAATATTAATATAAAATATATATCATGTAATATGATAATGATGATGATAGTTAATGTTCACTTAAATTAAATTTGGTTTATTGAATCTTAATAAGGTAAGAGATTATTTGGATTTCTTTAAAATTTTATTTTTGTGCTAAAAAAACATTAACATAAGCATTCTAAGATCACCCTAGTTTTGATGAGTTAAAAGGTTAGGAAAGTTGGTATTGTGACAAATCTTTTGAAATTGAGATCTAATTTGGGTACATGCTGGACATTCTAAGAGAAAGTGTTTTTCATCTTCAACCCTCTTAGTGTCACAAATATGACAAATTCTTTCATCCCATGGCATTTTGAGAATTGTCCAATGCCCATTTTCACTATGGAGCTCATGAGAATTTGTTTGTATTTTAGCAATGTTGATTTTCTTCTTTACACTAGTTAAAACAAAGATATAAGTTTGATCTTCTAAATTAGGGTTGATCACCTCCTTATAATATCTGAATTTTCTTTTATCCTCTAATTATTTATCACACCACAAGTTCTCCTTAAATTTAAATGTAATAATATTTTTAATAGTATCGTTATTTTCAAAACGATCTCTCTTCCTTTATTCCCCAATGATTTAGCCAAGACTATGTATCTTTATGCCATCCCCACTTGAGTTGAAGGTGGTTTTGGCTGGAGCCTGGAACAATTTTGGAAGCCTCTTGTCTTCCATGTTGTTTAACTCGTTCTTATATATTAAGTACCTTTTCTTTGATGGTGTTGTTATCGGAGGGGACTGTGGTATTGGAGTGTTTCTCAAACTGAGTGGGGATCATTTTTTTAAGATTCACCTTGTTGTTGGTTGAGGTACAAATGTTAAAGCAAAGTTGCTTGGGTTGTGGAGCCTCTTGACCTTTGCGTTGAGAAAACACTTTCTTGAATTAATGGTGGTAGGAGACTCCAAAGTTGTACTTGATTGGTTTGCTGGAAAGTCTCAGTTGAATGCATTAAATCTTCAGCCTTGGATGAAGAAGATTTTGGACAACGAACACTCTTTTTCATGGCTCCAATGTTTTCATGTGCATAGACAGTTCAATGCTTTGGCAGATTTACTGTCAAAATCTACTCTTGGTTGCCCAGTTGGTTCGTTGAGCTATGAAGAAGTCATTGAGGATTCAGTTGTCTACTCTGGATCCTTCTTTATCTTTTGATCTTACAGCTTGGGTTTTTTACTTCACAACAAGAGGATTTTGTTATCTTTTTCTGGATAAGAAGTTTTATATTTGTATTTGGAGTCTTTAGTTTTTGGATATCTATGTTGCTTCTAGAAATCATATGTCTTTTTTGATACTGGATGTTTATTGGTTAGTAGCACATTATTAGAGATGTGACATTTTTGAGAAAGTTGTCATGTCATATGAATTCTCAAGTCATCCTTTGTACTGCAAAGTCTCTTTTGATTCTCAATCAATAACAAAGAAATTGTTTTTCCTGTAGGAAAAAAAGAAGTACCTAGTCATATTCAGGTTTTCAATGGGGAAAGACTCATTTTATGAGAAGAATATAATAGGGTGTATTTCCTTTAATATTGAGATTATAAATTATAAAATTCTTTTAGAATTGCTATATTTTTCTTCACAATTCTCTAAAAATGTTGTATCCCCAAATTTTACATTTATATAAAATAATAAAAAAAAAAAAAAAAAAAATTTCTTATTCCATATCCAAAAATCATATATAAATAATAATTATAATGAATTTTTTTTATAAAACATAATTTCAAAATTATCGATAATATTAATTATAAAATAAAAAACATTCAATTTATTAAAATATCAATTTTACTTCAATTTTGAAACCAAAATAAAAACATATACTAAACCATTACTAAACTTCAAAATATATATCTTTTGATGTATTGGCAAGCACATTAAATACGTAACTATTTTGAAAAATAATATGAAATTCACATGTGTAAACCACTACTAACATTAAGTAATTGCACTTTAAGTTTTCTAGAAGGATTATATAATGAGTTATTGGTTTTATATACTTGAGATCCATTTTATTTGTGGACATATTTTCTTAATTCAAATTACTAACATTAAGTAATTGCACTTTAAATTTTTAAGAAGGATTATATAATGAGTGAGTTATTGGTTTTATATACTTTGCATAACGCACCCACTAATAGGTGGTCAACGATGGTTGACCGTGGGGCGAATGCTATAGTCCCTTGCCTACGGCAGGGACTAATAAATATTTCAAGTTTTTAATTATATGTTTATATATGTATGTTTCTTCGGTAGCTAGAGATCCTAATAAATATTTCACGTTTTTAACTATATGTTTTTATATGTATGTTTCTTCTAAAAGTTGGTAGCTAGAGATCCTAATAAATATTTCACGTTTTTAATTATATATTTTTATATGTATGTTTCTTCTAAAAGTTGGTAGCTAAAGATCCTAATAAATATTTCACGTTTTTAACTATATGTATATGTGAGCAGGCTCACATATAATATATGTGAGTAAGCTCACATATATTATATGTGAGCCTGCTCACATATAATATATATGAGCCTGCTCACATATATGTGAGGCTGGCATATATATGTTACTTTGTAAAATTTTTATATACTTATGAATATAAAAGAGAAACTTTCTCCCGTGGAAAATGTGAGCATGCTCACATATATGTGAGCCTGCTCACATATATTTCACGTTTTTAACTATATGTTTTTATATGTATGTTTCTTCTAAAAGTTGGTAGCTAGAGATCCTAATAAATATTTCACGTTTTTAACTATATGTATATGTGAGCTCACATATATTATATGTGAGCAGGCTCACATATATTATATGTGAGCCTGTAACTATATGTTTTTATATGTATGTTTCTTCTAAAAGTTGGTAGTTAGAGATCCTTTTGAATGTTGGAAGATTTTTTTACTAAACTAAAATGCGCGACACCAAAGGGGAGGAAAAAGATCACCTTTCTATGAAATTCCAATGGAGAATTTCATGTCCATTTTTTTTTGCTTCACTTTATTTCATATATATTCACCCCTCTTGCATATCGATTGATATAGAGGGAGGGGTCTCCACCATAGGGGTTACTAGAGGGGGTTTTTGAACAACATTTGGTGGGTTATTCAATGGCTTTGCTATTTTCTTATTTGAAGTGCTATTTCCATATTTTAAAATGTGACGAGGCTCACATGGATTTGAGGAATTATCGAATTAAGAAGCACCACCTTGATCTTCTATGATGCTTGGATCCTAATGGGAACCTCCCCAAACATTTCGTGTTTTTTTTTTAACTATTCAATTTCCATCATATTTTTTTTACTATTCAATTTCCATCATATTTCACATGATTATCCTTCACTTTATAGGCCTTCCCTCCTCCATGAGATTGTTCTAAGATTTGATCAAACTCTCTTTTCAGATTCTCCTTGGACATGCCACCATAGGATTCTCCTTTTGGACATGCCACCACAAGATGACTTGATTCTTAGAATAGTTTACATCATAAGGTAATGTTCTCATAGTTTAGATCCTAATTCCATTGAGTTCCTTCCCATTCTGACATGATCTTATATGTAATTCTATTGCTTAAATTTATTTAGGGACACAAATTTAAGTGAAGGAGAAGAGGTCTTCATCATATTTATTATCATCATAGTTGTTACCTAAGTAGTTGCTTACTTTTTTCAAAATGGTCTCCTTTAAAAAAATGCATAGGTAGATTTGTGAATCTTACCTAAATAATAGTTGTGGCCCGATTATCATGGTTCTTGGATTAAATTATGGGGTCCTTGGAGTTAGGAAGAGCCTCAATGCTCTTCCTAGAAACCACACTCATCTTTTTAATACCTTTTGTCTTTCCCCTCTTTTGAAAACAACATTATGAAAAACCCTCACAAAATCTTACCATGTAATCACCTATGCTCTTCCTAGAAACCACACTCATCTTTTTAATAGCTTTTGTCTTTCTCCTCTTTTGAAAACAACACTATAAAAAAACCTCTCACGAAATCTTACCATGTAATCACCTTCCCACTTGCTTTACAACCAATTCATTAGACCATCTATGGATGGCCATAGGCCATTGAAGTGACAAAGAAATGCCTTCTTCATCCAAGACTCAATGTTTCTTTTTACTAGATATAAATGGATTTGCAAAATTGGGGTGAGTGATGCCATTTCAATGAAAAAAATATAGAGATGATTTCTTTGTTGACTCTCTCCCAACCCTAAATGAAAATATACCTCCCAACCCCACACATGAGGAGAAAGCTAGAGGTTTTAGGATTTCCTAGAAGGATCTTCGAGCATGTCTAGCAAAAAAAAAGTTGTAGTTCAGCGTATATATGATACTCCTATTTGACACTTCTTGGATGACCCTAAGCTTCTGAGTTGCAGCTGCATAATGATCTCTTGGCATGACCTTTGAAGTAACCAAGATTTCTCATAGTGACTATGGTAAACCCCATTTGCAACAAAGAAAATCACTACAAACCTTCATTTCGTAATGAAAATACCATTTTTATTATTCAAATAAAAATAATTATACATATATTTTCAAATAAACATTGTATTTTGTTATTTTAGAAAGAAATATTTTTTTTTGAAAAGAAGTTATGGTTGAACCGAACAACCTTTTAATACAAAATTTATGGAGTTTTGGTCAAATCCTTCAAATAAAACCATAGAATATATCCAACAAAATACTATAACCTAGCCTATTCTACTTCTATTTTTGCTTATCTAGTAGGGGTACTCCCTTACAAATTGATGCATAAGAAAAATAACACGACAAAACATATCTAACATGGATTAAAAAAAGAAAAAGAAAACAAGCCCTTAGAGGCAATTTCTACTCACTCAAAAGTCTTCATGTCTAGTTCACTTATGCCCTTTTCCAAGTTTGATTGCCCCAAAGGGAGAGCTTCATTCGTCACAAATGATGGGTTTGATGTGTTGAATTTTTATGTGAGATGGTATTGTATATTCGATATATTATTACAATGATGAGTGTTCCATATATAAAGAACATATGGTGACCATCCATGAAAGGATGCGTCCCTTGGATAATCAATAACTATTTATTATTATCATTACTTATTATATATATTATTTAATAATCAATATAATATTACTAATTATTAATCTAGGAAAATGTCTTCTCGATGTTGTCCAAACATCAACATGATGAAGGCCTACTAACATGATATCCCTGACCTCCTCTCTGACCCTAAAAATAATGAAAGTGGAGGATACTCCAATGACCATATAAACTAAAGGAGAAAAAGATACAATAATGGCTTAACATATGCTCTACTTCTTTGTTAAATAGAAATACCAAAATCTGTAGCTTCACTTTCAGCCCTAAATTCTTCTATTGCTATAAATGCATAAATGTTATCATCTCCACCTCGAACTCAAGGATAACCATCAACTGGGTGGCAATTTTCACC
>JASDQU010169936.1:0-16878 GCA_032191745.1 Picea mariana | reverse complement strand
TAGGTTAAACTTGGAAAAACAACTAGCATAAAAGATAAATCAAGACAAGAGAGTGAGGTGAGGGAGAGTGTTGCAAAGGCAAGGCCCTATCACCAAACCCTAGAAGCAGGACGACCCTAGGTGTAGATAACCTAGGCCTGGGATGTCTCCTCCTTCTTGAATTTTAAAAGACACTGCTAGCATAGGGGAAGAAGTAACAAGAGTGTAGAAATGGCTAGGCTCTTCCTTCCTTCTTCAATGGCTGAGAATTTCTCTTTTAGGGGACATGAGACAATGATTTACTTGTGTGTTTGTCCCCTAGGGTTCTAAAATCAGCAAAATTTATAATAAATGCAAGAATATAAGACTATAACCATTCAATTAAGAAGTTTTGCATAAAAAACACTTACATATCATGATGAAATAGCATTTCAAACCCTAGTTGTAAACCTTCCTTCAAGAGAAATGCCAAAAATGCCAAGAAAAGCCTTCCTTCAACAAATGCCCCTCACTCCAAAAGATGAAATACCCAAGTAGGTTGCAAAAATCAGATATCACTAGGAGAGTGAGTTGTGTGTTATGTCAAAATGAGGATAAAACTCCTCAATATATACTGTATCAATGACCTTTAATTAATTTTAGGNAGGTCATAAAAATTAGCCGACAAGGCTTTAAACCAAAATCATACTGTTTTTACATTAAAATGTCAAGTTAAAACCCTAAATGAGCAAAAGTGAGACGTCAAGACCTCCTGAGGGAGACGTTAGGCCTTTTTGGGGCCAGTGCAGCATCTAGAAGCCAAACATTAGCTCTCCTTGGGCTCTTCCAAACTTCCACACGTGCCAACAACCCTGTCCATCTGCCATATGCTCATGATGACTTCAAAATCCTCCTGGTGACATCCTGGGTCATTTGGGGCCAACGTTCCACTTAAAGTGGGTCAATCCCCCTAGGCCTGGCTCAGCCAAAGTGCCCTTGATGGAACGCCCTCTTATTCTCCGGTGCAAAACCTCGGTCAAACACTGTCCTGTCTCTACCCCTCTGATGGGGTCTCAACAACCATCTGATGGGCTCTTCAAATCGATGGAGGTCCGAACTAATCATCTCCCCATGTGTACCGGTCCACGTGGTACCTGTCCATCGGGCATGGTCCTGCACATAAAAAACTACACCCTCCATGGGCTCATTAGTCACAGGGATCATAGAAATGTCAATCACATTTCATCATTAATATTATCAAACATATGCATAAAAACCCTAATATATCATTCAATAGCTCAAAGACTCTACAAAAACCTACAATACAAGGTTGAGAAAAGGGACAAGATACCCTATTGGGCTAGTATCTATAAATAAATGAAAGTTTTTGAGGGATTTCATCCAAGCCATGTAAACGAGGTGAAGTGGTTCAAGGGATGTCCAGACATATGGGTAGAATGAGAGCCAGGGATGCATGATATTACCTATGGGTGCCTTTCTAGAAGGCGAGCTGTACCCATCATGGATGCAAATTTTTCCAAGCCCCTTTTGCCTTTATTCTTTTCTTTATTTGCTTTTTCTTCTTCTTTTTATTTTTATTCAAGGGATAACCAGAGGACACTACTTTAGCGTGGTGACCAAAGCTGATAGTGTTACCCACAAGTAATTTCATAGCAGTGATAAGGTTGGCTCGTGATGAGACCCCCTTTCCCTTGGCCATGCAACCAAAGGTCACTACCCTGGTGTGGCAACCAGATGGTGGCAATGTCATGCTGTTAGGTACCCATGAACATAACAGGATGGCTCATGATGAGACCCCCTATCCTCTTGATTAGGTATTGTTTGTTATTTTTTACGGGTCCCTCTTGTTTCTTGATGAGAGTCTTTTTATTGCCTTCTCCGGGATCCCTGGGTGAAGCATCTCGAGTTTTCATTTTTAGGATTTTATCTTTTACCAGCTGCTTTTACCTTCTGGGCCTTTAGCCCCTTCTTCCCACAAGATAAGGTGCAAGCCCACAAACAGATCATCCTAATGCCCGAACAAGGGGAATGGGACAGATGAGTGGGAGACAAGATGGAAAAGTGATGGTATGATGGGAGTGGATGATGGCTCTTTAGAAACCCCCTAGTGGCAAACCAAAACCATGGGTACAAGCTTGCTAGGGCACCCAATCAATCTCCCCAAGCATGGTCAAGTGGGTCAATGTAAGATCCAAGCAGTCGTTAGAAATAAAAGGAATTAGATGCATACATTTAAAGGTTATAATGATCAAAAGTGACACATACCATGATACTTGGACCAATTACCTCATGGAGCAAGAGCCTTCTCTGATACAAGACCAAGCTGATGGTGATGGATGCTACTGCTGTTGACAAGATGAATCTAACGAAAGAAGAAAAGGATGGGCCCTCCAGGGCCATGCTCATGTCAATCCTTCTCTCAGTACTCCATGTCTAGGACCTATGGGCCTCGAGACATGATATCCTAGTTATCCCTAGAAATTGGGGATAACAGGCCCAAAAGTACTTAGGTTACCTAGTTTCAATTTGCTTAGTAGGGTTTGCTCATTAGATAGTTTTTCTTGAGTATATTAGCCTTAGATAGCTGCCTTCCTTAGTTAGACTATACTCCTACCAGCCTTCTACCTTTGGCATATATTTTGCTACTACTCTAAGTTTACTTACCCCGGGTTGACAATTTAATTGAGGGTTTTTACTGTGTTTTTAGTGCATATATAACACCCATCATTTTTGGCGCCATTTTCGGGGAGTTGTCTCAAGGTAAGAAGTAGTTAGGAAATAGATAATTAATAGAACTTAGCATTAGATTGGTGGCAGGGGAACTTTAAGATGAGAGGTAAGAACCTACGCATTTTCTATTGTAGGGTCCCCCAAACCCAATGGTAGTTTTTCCTTTTTTTTTTGTTTTCTTTCATGAATAGACCTAGAGATCCACAAGGTAGATACATTAAATCTAAATCAGACCTTTCAACCAAGGTTCCTTCTAATCTCTTTGGGGGAAGGAATGTTCTTCTTATAAAATCCACAGACCGATACCAAAAAACAGGAGATAGCTCAACCCAAAGAGCTAAAATAGTCTCTGAAGGGACTAATACATGGACCACTATAAAACAAGAAATTGAAGCATCAATCATATTAGGACAGGAAGCATGACCACTCTAGTCTTCCACAGAACCAAACAATACAACCTTTGCTTTTACATCACCACCAGGGGACCCTAATTTTAAGGACATCATAGACCCTGAACAGGTGAATATTTTGTTTGGTAGTTCAGCCAATGTGATTATCTCTCAAATTGACACAGAAGATTTGGCACCAATAGTCTCAACCGGCTTGAGTAGATTCCTAGACATCCAATCCGTAGGAAGACCTTTCCATCAAAGGGAAACCTTGTTTTCTTCAAAGATAAAACCACCTAGGTACTCTCTTTTCAGAAATCAAGCCAATATGGATGATCAGGAAGACCATAAAAATTTAATATAGAGAGAGGAAGAAGAAACTGGAAACCAAACTGAAACTACCTTCGGGTTTCCAATTTTAGACACCACTCTGAATGTCAACATGAAGAATATTCCTCTCTCAGCACTGCCTACCTTTTACGGTAAAAACAGTGAAGATACAGACACCTTCCTATTTGAATTTGACATCTTTTGTAGGAGCTACAACTACATACAAGATGCCCAGAAATTAAAACTCTTTCCTGCCACCCTCAAAGACTCTACACTAAGATGGTTCATGGTGTTGGGAGAATCCAGTATTAGGTCTTGGGAAGCCATGAAAGACATATTTCTCAAGAAGTACCAAGACTACTACAAGACCAACGAGTCTCGTAATGACATTTTTAAAATCCAACAATTAGAAGATGAGACCCTCGAAGTTTATATGGAAAGATTTGGTTATATCTCGTAGAAGTCAAAATACCATGACCTCCTAGAGGATGCAATTAGGGATCTTTTCCTTAAGGGAATTTTAGAAGAATATTTAGAGATGCTTAACCTGATGGCATCAGGGGACATCTCACATATACCATTTTCTGAAATATGTGAAATGTGTAAAAATTACTCAAGGAGTAGAGCCAAAACATAGAATAATGTTCAAGACCCTTACAATAGAAGCTTAAAACTAGTTAGTTCAGGTGGTATTACGAGAGCAGAGATAGGGAACCTTTTAGAAAACTTTAAGACTGACATCTTAAGCACAATAGGTTCCCAGTTGGATACCCTTAAACTCAAAAAGAAACAGGAGGAGGAAAATGCAACAATGAGCATATATGGTCCAAGATGCAGGAGGAAGCATTCCTCAAGAGAATGCCCATTAGATAACATTTCATTTTGTGGCTTCTGTACAGAAGACCATGTGACTGAAAAATGTCCATCATTGCCCAGTTTATTAACCATCTATAGGAGTGGAGATCCTGGGGAGTATTATTATGCACCTAGGAGGCCATGGAATCCTAGGAATCAAGCCACATACCTAGATCTACAATCTCAAGTTCCACCCTATTATGAACAACAATAGTGGAACTCACTAGGTTAGAAAAACTGGTCTAATCAGTACCAACATCCTTGGATTCAAGGATGGAGGGGAGGACACAACTAAGGAAACCCTCAAGCTCCACCTATATCTATGTCCAACCATCCTTATCCTCAGTTCTCATCGAAAACTCCACAACTTTTTCCAGGTTTTGTTCCACCACCTTTACCTCCTATTCCACAACAAAAACCGCTACAATTTCAAAATGCAAGCTCCCTGAGATCGACACTATTACCGGCACAACCAGTGCCAAACCCCAATAATAATCCCCCTCAACCTCTTAACAATGTTGATATCCAGGCCTTCCCGAAATATGTTATTATTCCTATTCCATTACAGGAAATTCAACTAAGATCAGGAAAAGTTCTAGATAGGCAGAGACCTTCAATAGTCATCTAGGAAGAGGAAGAAGAAGAAACCACCAAACAACCCACATATGACACAAGGTGGGAAGATGTTATTATTCCGAAGAATCAAGAACCCAAGCTTCCCCAAAATGAACTTTCACAAATTACAAAGGTCCCTCCTTATCCAGACCGATTGGTAATCGAGAAACCTACCACCCGACCGGAATTTGACATTTTGAATGAATTGAACAATATTTGTGTCAAAATTCCCCTACTTCAAGCCATTAAAGACATTCCAATCTATAGTAAGGTAGTCAAAGAATTGTGTATTAAGAAGCCAGGTAGGAAGCAGAGGGACCCTCCTACAGTACATTTGGTAGGAGGACTCTCTGAGTACATATCAGAGCAACCAAAGCTATCAAAATATGGGAATCCAAGAAACCCCATAGTGACCATAACCATTAATGAGGTCATCATTGTAAACACTCTCATAGACCTAGGAGCAGCCATCAATGTTATGACCGCTACTACCTTGGATTAATTACAGTTACAACCTCTTCTTCGACCTACCCCAACCATTTTGGAATTAGCAGATAAGACTAGGGTTATACCTGAAGGGATTTTAGATGATTTCATGATTAATTTAGCCTCATGGGAGTACCCCATAGATTTTCTTGTCATTCATTCAAAGGATCCTACCAGAGGCCATCCCATTATTTTGGGAAGACCTTGGCTAGCCACAACCAATGCATTTATTGGCTCTAGAGAAGGAGAAATGACCATCTCAAATGGTCTCTCTATCCAAAATCTCACCATTTACCCTCCAGCTCAACCTATTATGGAGAATCTATGGTGGCTTGAATGTCCATATGAGAACGAAGACTGGGAAGAACCCATATTGCCTAGTGACCCTGTAAGGGCACTTCAGGAGCATACACCAGAAAATGTGCTAAACCAGTTCATTTCTGCTATCACATGTGTGGATTTTCCACAGTATTTTCCCCAATTTGAGTACATGTTTGGGGAAGAATTTCAAGAACAATTAGACCCATCCATTTTTTCTTCGACATATTTTATTTTCGAAATAGATGAGTCTGCCATGTCTTATACTATGCCCTACGAAATTAGTCCAGGGAAATTTTTACATATAAACTCCGGGCTAGATACAGACCAAAAGAAACAGTTAGTAGATATCCTTAAAGAACAAACAAGAGCATTTTCCTGGGAATACACTGAAATGAAGGGTATACACCCTCACACATGCATCCATCACATATATACCTAGGGGGTAGTGACACCTGTTAGGCAACCCCAGAGAAGGATGAACCCAACACTCAAAGACATAGTGAAGGAGGAGATTCAAAAGTTGCTAAATGTCGGATTTATCTATCCCATATCCGACAGTAAGTGGGTATCCCCACTTGTAGTGGTTCCAAAAAAAGTGACCGAGAAATGGAGAATTTGTGTTGATTTCCGGGAACTCAACAAGGCCACTCTGAAAGATTACTTTCCTCTCCCTTTCATTGACCAGGTTCTAGATACCTTGTCCAGAAATAAGTATTTCTCCTTTCTATATGGGTACAGTGGGTACAACCAGATTCTTATAGCACCCGAGGACCAGGAAAAGACTACCTTTACTTTCCCTTGGGGCACCTATGCCTATAGGGTCTTACCATTTGGATTGTGTAGTTCTCCTGCCACATTTCAACGAGCAGTACTAGGGATATTTGTCGATCTTTTTCATGATTTTTTGGAGGTCTACATGGATGACTTCACAGTCTATGGAAACACTTACCAAGAAGCCTTAGACAACTTAGAAAAAGTCCTCATCAGATGTCAGGAAACGAATCTATCTCTGAGCCATGAAAAATGAAAAATGTTGTTAACTGAAGGAGTGGTTCTAGGACATCATGTTTCATCTGAAGGAATAAAAGTCGATCCTGCAAATATTGAGGTCATTATTAGACTTCCACCCCCCAAGACCCAGAAAGAGGTGAGAAGCTTTTTTGGACATGCTGGATATTACCGACGGTTTATTGAAAATTTTACGAAGATTGTTGCACCTATGTTTATATTATTGATAAAAGATGTTGATTTTGTTTGGACTGAGTAGTGTCAAACTGCCTTCGAAACCCTGAAATCTAAGTTGTCTATGGCACCAGTTCTTAGAGGGCCTAATTGGACTCTCCCATTTCATATATCCACTGATGCCTCCGACACTACAATAGGAGGGGTATTAGGGAAGAAAGAGGACCAACAGTCCTATGCCATTTATTTTGTAAGCAAGAACTTGTCCCCTGCCGAGTTAAACTACACAGTCACCGAGAAGGAGTTCTTGGCAGTTGTTCATGCTATTAACAAGTTTCATCATTACATTACAAGTTATGAAGTATTTGTACATACTGATCACTCCACCATTAGGTTCCTCATGAATAAACCTATAAATAATGGCCTAGTGACCAGGTGGCTTTTGTTATTGCAAGTATTTAACATCATTATGCTCAACCGACCTAGAAATGATAATGTAGTAGCTGAATTTCTTTCCCGAATAAAAAATGAGGATGATGATATCCATGTAGATGATAGTTTCCCAGACGATCACCTCTTTTCCCTCTCTTTCAATACCCCATGGTTTTTAGATATGGAAAACTATCTGGCTACTAGGAAGTTACCGTCTCATTTGTCACCTCATGAAAAGTGGAAAATTATTACATAGATTGCTAATTACTCTTGTGTTGGTCATGATTTTTTTCGCATAGGTCTTGATTTTATTATTCATAGATGTGTCCGAGAGGATGAGGTACCTGTTATACTACGAAGTTGTCATGATGGACCATGTGGTGGCCATTTTTCTGACAAACGTACAACATATAAGGTGTTACATTTGGGTTACTATTGACCTAGCATTTTCAAAGATGCTGCCAAGTATGTGAGAAGTTGTGATAGTTTCCAAAGGATAGGAATACCTACGTCATCTGATGAAATGCCTTTGCAGGCCCAAGTTATGATAGAACCCTTCGAGAAATGGGTCCTCAACTTTGTAGGACCAATTTCACCCATGTCTCGTAGGAAGAACTATATCTTGGTTTGTACGGACTATGTCACCAAATGGGTAGAGGCAAAAGCCCTATTTAGGGCCATAGAGAAATCTGTTGTTTAATTCATATATGAAGACATATTTACCCACTTCGGTGTCCCTCATGAAATTGTTACTGACCAAGGCACTCAATTCACTTCCAAGCTAATGAAAGAGCTGACAGAGAAATATGGGATTAAACACCACAAATCTTTTCCATACCACCCGCAAGCCAATGGTCAGGTAGAATCCACAAACAAAGTTCTGGAAGCCATCTTGAATAAGACCATTTAGTTACATCACCAGGATTGGGCTGATAGGCTCCTAGAGGCTTTGTGGGCATATCGAACTACCTGGAGAAATACCACTGGGCATACCCCTTATGAGCTAGTGTACGAGAAACAAGTACTTTTACCTATAGAATTCCAAGTAAAGACCTTCCGTATTGCCGTAGAGTTAGTATTGAACCTGGATTAGGCTCAAAAGCAACGATCCCTACAACTAAATGAGTTTGATGAAATTAGACAAGATGCCATCCAACGAAGGATATTAGTCCAAAACCAGAGGAGCAAGTGGCATGACAAGTTTATTAAGAAGAAGCACTTCTAGCCTGGTGATTAGGATCTATTGTTTGATTCTCAATTCAAAACCTTCAAAGGAAAACTCACCACTCGGTGGTTGCGTCCTTATGAGGTAGACACTGTATATGACAATGGAGCTGTAAAAATTAAAACAATTGACAATGGACAAGTCTCCTTTGTGGTAAATGGACACCGACTTAAGTTTTATCATAAGCCCATTTCCAGAGAAGATTTTCTACAAGTCATGTCAACTGAAAAGGCATTGGCCTTAGTAGATGGGGAAGTCCCCCCTTATTCTTGAAAATTTTTCTAAATTTCCTACTGTACATATGTAAATAGTTTTTGCATTTTGTTAATAAGGCAATTCTAGATATTTCTGTAAGTATTTGTTTCACCAGGAGAACATAGTTTCAAGGATCCTTCTTCAAAACATTATTACACTTGAATTTTGTGTTTTCTAAAGCATCAAATGAATATTGACTTACTGTAGTTAACCATATTTTTGCAAACATTCTCATTTTTTAAGGCATTCTAAAGCAGTTGCTCTTGAAACTCTTCACCACTGTATAAGGAAGTGATACCATAACTATCAAGCCTAGAGGTCTCTCATACAATTTTTCCAAGAAACCTGAGTAAGTGAGTCAAGTGTCTTTATCAAAGAGTAACAAGGAAGTCTAATTAGCGGTTAGTCATGGAAACATCACAATAACTACAAGGAAGAAAGTAAGTTGAGCCTAGAGATACCTTTCTATTCTTTCTCAATGGTACCATCTGCTACACACTAAATATCTTGATTATATCATATATTTAGATAGGCCATGTCCTCTTAAGTACCCCTTACATCAGGACAATCACTAAGTAATATAACAGAAAGTCATCCTCTAACATAAATACCATCCCAATTAAAAAAATAAAGAAAAATTTGTTGTAGAGTTGTCCCCCCATCTTCTTGCATAAGCAATCTTATACTAAAATCTTAAAATATGGAGGGTCAATATCTGAGGGTTTAAGAGGCTAACCCATCAGGATACTAAACAGGTCTGCTGGCAGTGGGTACTGGCATGTGGTATGACTAGGTAAACCTGTTGGAGCACTGAACAGGCTTGCTGGCAATGGGGCATTCTACCTAGCGAGGATGATAATTTGACAAAAATAAATCATAAATTTAAACTTTTCCTGATGTACGACATTACTTGCAGACAAAGCTTACATGGAGTATGTGTGGTTAAGATACAATTAATGAATCTCATAAACTTGCCATTGGGAAATAACTCTAAGACTATCTTGAAACTCTCTTGCCTACCTCTTCTTATCTATATATAGGAGCTCTTATCCTATAGGTGGGGCCATCTTCTAACTGTCTCGTCAGACCAAGCTGTGAAATTTTATCTTTACACTTGACATACTATAAATCTTCGGCTATTGGGGGATACTGACTAGTTTCCTATACTTTTGATTGTGAGGTGTCACAAAACTTAGGTGTGGGGGAGGGGTTCATGAGTTGACAAATGATCATTTCCTAGAGAAGTAGATCTTAGCAAGAATTTTTTTATTATATCTATGATACAGGTTATTACAGTGATAGTCATGTTATTTTTGAAATGCTTAAACTCCTGTGTGCTATAAATTATTGAACACATATTTAACAGACCGCTCTTTATCGGTTTATCGTTTCATTACAAACTGCATATTGTAGGTTTGACAATACATTTTTTATGCTTGCTATAACCCATTCATTGTGGGTTTTTGACATTATATGTCACATGCAAGAAGATTGAGTGAGCATGGAGCATCTTGCCTCTGCTCATTAACTATTGTGATTGTCAAAAACACTTCAAAGCTGTAGGCTATCCATTATAAGAGGTGAAAATGCACTTAACACAGAAGTACCGGATGAAGTACCAGATGAGGTACCAAATGAAGTGTCGTATGAGGTGTCGAATGAGGTGCCATGTGAATTACACACCAGTAATAGTCCTAGATTCCAGGTAACCAGAATTCACTTACATTCAATTAAAGTGGTTGCAGGCATTGATTAAAAGATGCTTCATATGTTTATGGTCAAATGTCCAAGTTAAAAGACTTGAACATTGATCTAAATAAGCACCATTACATTTCTCCAGAGCTTTCCATAGAATTCGAACTTCCCACACATGGCAGCTCACACACACATGTGTGCAATGTATTCCACCTTAAGTGCATCCAAAATCAGGCTGGGCACTATATTATCTCATTTTCCCTTGTGATTTTCTCTCCTTTGTGTTAAGAAATCGCGTCCAACCTCTGCCACCTCGTCCTCTGTTCAAAAGGCATTCAGCCTGTGCTAAATCCGTGTCATTGCTTGGCTCGATTTCTCCCTTGCTTGGTGAATTCCACCTCTATCACAATTCCTAGGAGATACGAACCCTCTTCCTATGAAGACTTGTTTTCCATTCCCGAATTTGCACAGTACAGGGAAGTGTTTTTGTGCATTGGCTGGGGGCCATTTCTGTCTAGCTTGCAGGGCCACGATGATGACCTCTCTATGCAATTTGTAGTTGGTTTTGATGGTAAGACAACACATATAGGCTCTCTTACCTTTGAAGTCACAGAAGAGTCCATTGCTGCTGCAACAAAGCTCCCAAGAATGGGAGATAGATGGTTCAAAAACCACCAATTGCCGTGCTCAAGTTATAATAGGGTGTTTAAGCCCGAATTTGAGAGAATTTCAGGAGAAAAAGGGTATGCTAAGGAGTGGATAAAGGAATAATTGGTCAATCCCCTCATCATCATCACAAGTTTAATTACATGTGAAGGTATATACTCTACTTTCAAAGCTTGTCATTTTAGATTGCTGGCTCATTTTCTGTTCAACAAACCCTTGAACTTCCCCTTCTATTTTCTCAAAATCTTGGAGAAGACGTCCTATCAAGTGAGGAAAAATGTGACTAATCCCCACAACAATCTCTTCCACCATGGTTTGATAAAGCTCCTTGTTCTAGCCAAGTTAGAGAAACGGGATAAAAATTTGGATGCATTTATCTACCAATTTGCAAATCCTCACTTGACAGTTAAGACCGGCAAAAAGCCACTTATCCTAAAAACTATCTCTCCATCCAAGCCTTTCTCTCCAAGAACCCCAAACTCCCTTGCACAAACCCTCTCTTTGCCAAAACAATAACAAAATCTTGTTGATATCCCTACTTCTTCATCGGGTAAAAAGACCAAGAGTAAAGACCAAAAGAAGCGCATTGTTGACCCCCAAATGCCTTCACTCTCTCTTGATCCTACACCTAAAAAGATTCAAGAATTAATGCAACAAGAATTTCCCATCATTCCCACAAACAAGAGGGGAGCCAATCAATTTGGTAAAGGACCCTTTCGGAAGAGTACTCGGAACACAAGAACCAAGCCTTATGCAAAACCTCCACCTACTTCAGATCCTATCCAAGTGTCCTCAGACCTTGAGATCCCTCATAAGAAACTTAGGGAAGTCTCTGCGGATGGATTAAAGCCACTAAGGAAAAAAAAATCAGAACCTACCTCACCTTACCGATCTCCCATCACTCCTACTTCACCCATGCCCAATCTGGATCCTAAAACTGATAGATTGTCCACATCCCTCAAAGGATGTAAGCCTTCCTTGGAGATCATTGATTTTGTCCCAACCATAGAGCAGCTACAAAAAGAAAACCATCATCTTCTCCAACAATTGGAAGAGAGGAAGACAGTAGATGTAAACCTTCATCATGACAATGCAATCCTTTAGGCAAAGGTCAACTCCCTTCAGCGGTTGGTTGATGTAATGACTAAATCTAACTGCAGCCTCAGAGCACAATTAAAGCAACACAAGAGGCACAACGCTAAGTCTACACAGCAAGAAGGAGAGGCTTCCAAAGCTGATCCTCCTCAACAGGCCTAGTCACGAGGGGTAATTTATTTTTGTTTGCAGTGGGACCTGCAAAATCGTAATAGTTGGGGTAATGTAGGGCCCGAGATATGATCACTTTCATGATGGTTATTATACACTTTTGCCACATGTACATATGTTTTTTTCATATTTTAAAGGATCTTTTTGAAGAATTTCATGATAAAATGGTATGATCGCCATAAGGAATGTGTAATTCATGTTTAATGATTGAATCAAGTATAATTCATCATGTTTTATGATTTCTAATAGCTAATTCACAGTTTTTGGTGTTACAGGGAAAAAACGCACTACGTTTCTAGTTCCAGCACTTGATCTGACACTCGTTCCGGCACTCGATCCGACACTCTGTCCAGCACTGCGTATTGCACAAAAACGCAGGGTGACTTGGTGGTTAAGGTATTAGCGACCAGTGATGGGAAAATCGATCATGTGGGTTTTATTTATCCTTTCCCCCTCCAGCTACTGAGCTCTAGACAACTCATTTTCAGTTGTCCAAAGAGGGTGATTATTGGCTCGCTCTGTTTTATCAGTTAGGGCATCATTTATTGTAATTTGCTGAATTTAGAAGTGGTCCAACCCTCCTGTGGTTGACCACTTGGTCTGTAAGATTATAAATACTTCTAGGATGGTCAGATGATTTTTAAGTAGCATAACCAAGTAGAAGAACCAGTGTATTGGAGACAAACTCATTTTTCTCTATTTTTGAGTTTTTACATTGCCATAATTATGCCAGAACTGCATTTTCAAGTTTTAATGGTGAATTCGTCTTGTTAAGCTCATGGTGTGATTTTAGGGATTGACCACGACTTGCTGGGGGGGCCATCAGTAGTCTGGTAACTATCTTCATGTTTGTTTATGCATTTCCCAACTTAATTATTCTCTTTTATTTTCTGTACATGTATATTTTTATTGTGTCAACTACTTTGTGTCAGTGTTTCATGAAAACCTGCACAGGAGATCTAGCTAAAGCATGCACAAACAAAGTTTATCAAGAAAAGGAAGAGAGATTCAATATGGAAGAATGATAAAATATATTCACACTACTCCAATGAGTTGATGATTGATACATAGAACATGATCAATATGATACAATGAATGAGTGAAATACACTCATATATAGGGCAAAGCATTCCATAATTAAGAAAATCAATCAAGCAGTTAACCTTCCTTAGGAATGCATGCATGCATAATAGTGATGGTAAAAATAGAAAGTCTAAATAGAACTAGTCAGTTAACTCCCACTAAACTAGTGTGTCGAAAATATAAATTTCTCCAACACCCCCCCTGAACATCACTATGGAGTAAAAAATGAGTCCTGGCTACTAAGCCATTTTAGGTACTCATGTAAAATGCAACTAATGAACACTGAATAAAAGTGAGGAAAGAGGGAAAACCATGTGGGAACAAAACCCCCCCTCAAAAGATAATGTATCAAAAGAAGAAAATGACAGCTGCTAGGCAACTGTGTTCTTCACTGCAACACGATCCTGCAAAGTCTAAAACTTCTGCTCATTGAAAGTCTTCGTGAAGATGTAGAAATCTTTATGGATCTGATGAAGTCCTTTGGCAACTTGTCCGGCCTTGTACTTCTTGATCCTGTGGACCTATCTACACCTGCAAATATTCCTTTTTGGTGGATGTGGAACCAGATTCCAAGTCCGGTTATGTAGGAGTGAGTCATACTCCTTCTGCATGGCTGCTTTCCATAATGGATTTCCCACAACCCTATTGTAGTTATGTGGATCAGTAGATTGAACCATATAGCAATGCATGGGCATCATAGGTTCTGAAGCTGGAAATACATGAGAAGGCTCCTCAAGCTGAGATCGAGTCCTCCTCGAATCCAATGGATTCCTTGCAAGGTTTCCTGTTGCCTGAAGTGTGGTATGTGCCTTCTTGGGCATCTGCTGAATCTTCAACACTGGCTTCTTATCTGGATGTACTACATGCTTACTTCCATGTACATAATCAGAGTGTATGGATTCATCTCTGATGTCTAAAACTGATGGAAGAACAAGAGTATATGCCTGTTTCAGTGGAGGTGCATGCAAAGTACTCTCCTTACGTGTAAGTAGAATAGAGTAGTCATCGTCAGAAAACTCGGTGAATTTATACAACCTTGACTTGTGATCCACCTCACCAATTGCAATAATGGAATTGTCATGCAAGTCAATTACCAAAACTGAATCTGATGTAAATTCAACCTTTTTTCCTTTCTGAGTGATCTGATAAACTGAGAGAAAATTCATAAAAAGATTTGGAACATGTAAAACATTCTCAAAACTTCCATTGTGGAGTTCCACTCTCCCTTCTCCTGCTACTACTACTAGAGTATCATCCCCCATGAGAATAGGGGGTCTTGATCATGGACTCAAGGAAGAGAAAACTTCCTCGTTCATTGCCATATGATGGGTTGCACCAGAATCTATAATCCATGAATCAAATGCAGAATTAATTGCAACAAGAGCATGATGATTACCTTTCTTAGGAGCAGGATCTTCTTCCTTCTGCTTCTTGAATCCCTCTGGAATGAAGTTTCCAAGGTTGTTCTGCTGAAGTGCATCTTCCATAAGATCGATTTGTTTCTTCATGCATGTGGATTCTTCATGATTCAGTTTATTACAGTAAGTGCACTGCTTTCCCTTCTTCTTCTTCTTGGAATCTGAAGAGTCTTTGGAACCTGAAGAATCATTAAAGGATTTGGAATATCCCTCCTTCCTATTCTGTTTGAATGACCCTCTTCCATCTTGCATGGTGAGTGCATGTGCTTTGGGATCTTTCATGAGGCCCATATGTATGAGTTTTGTCTACTCTTATGTAAGAGACTCAATGAACTGAGCCAACGTAGGCATTTTCCAATTTGTTCCAAAAAGACATCTACTTGAATGGAAATTGGAGACATATACAGAGTATTCTGGTCCTAGCTTGGCCAAGATTGTTAGAATAAGTTGTTTCTCTTGTGTAGACTTATCAATACCACATTCACCCAATCTTAATAGCAAAGATTTAAATTTAGTAAAACAATCTTGTATATTATTAAAACTTTTAGGGTCTAAGGTATTCAACTCTACCTCAAGCATATGATCTCGCATCTCATCCTGCTTTCCAAAGAGTCCTTCCATGGTGGTCTAGATATTGTTTGGAGTCTTGCATGCGACAACATGAAACCACAAATCAGTGGAGATTAACTCAAGAAGTATTCCTATGGCCTCATCCTTATGGTTCGACCATCTCATCTTCTCAATCATTGATGTAGGTTCTGTTTCTATCGCCATCGTCAAATTATACAATCCTTTCCTTCTGAGTTAGAATTTTGCCTTGGGATTCCAATCAAAATAATTGTATGGTGTGAGGATTACCACCAAGTTTGACTGTATAATAGTTTTCATATCCGTCTCTCCCACTGATTCCAAGAACCCCTAAAAATTTACTCTCAATCTGTAAGTGAAAAAATTAAGAAATTAAAAATTCATATCAGTTTCAGGAGATGATCTTGCGACTTACTTTCTGAGCAAACGGTGAGGAATCTCGTTGAACGGTTGAAAACCCACTTCCAAAATGGGTCGATTTACTTTCCTTACAAACGATTTCCTCCAAAACGTAATATTTTGGGAGTGGTGAATGTGGAAAGGTATGACCACGGATTCATATCAGTTTCAGGAGGCTATCTTGTGGCTCACTTTCTAAGAAAACGATAAAGAATCTCTCCAAGCAGTTGAAAACCCACTTCCAAAATGGGCCGATTTACTTTCATTCCATGTGGTTTCCTCAAAAACATAATATTTTGGGAGGAATAATTTCTGAAAGTTACGACCACAGATTTAGCTCGCCGAAACCCTGATTTTCCTTATTCTTTGGCTTATCTGGCTTGCTCCAAGCAGCATAGCTCTGATGCCATGTCAATGTTTCATGAAAACATGCACAGGAGATCTAGCTAAAGCATGCACAAACAAAGCTTATCAAGAAAAAGAAGAGAGATTCAATATGGAAGAATGATAAAATATATTCACACTACTCCAATGAGTTGATGATTGATACATAGAACATGATCAATATGATACAATGAATGAGTGAAATACACTCATATATAGGGAAAATAATTCCATAATTAAGAAAAGCAATCAAGCAGTTAACTTTCCTTAGGAATGCATGCATGCATAATAGTGATGGTAAAAATAGAAAGTCTAAATAGAACTAGTCAGTTAACTCCCACTGAACTAGTGGGTTGAAAATACAAATTTCTCCAACACCCCCCCTAAACATCACTATGGAGTAAAAAACAAGGTGAAATATTCTCCCCTAAAATATAGGAGACTGGATAATGACTAATTATGACTAATAAACAAGGAATAACCTTAGGAAAAATAAATCCTAGGTGTGTGTGAAGTAACTCCAACACCCCCCCTGAACATCACTATGGTGAAAATAAAGAATGGGTCCCGGCTACGAGAC
>JASDQU010169935.1:8203-21233 GCA_032191745.1 Picea mariana | reverse complement strand
TGTGTATGATTGTTCATTTGTTCATTTCTTATTTACTCTGCATTTATTGGATAATAATGCTTCATTGATATAGCACTTGGATTATATGGTTAAAAGGGATTAAATTGCTCTATTATTGATTCACCCCCCCCTCTCAGTAATCCAACACACGTGTCACCCTTGTCTTCTGCCAAATGTCTTCCATTGGATCTACGTCATGGTCAATCTGGCGTTGACATACTCCGGGAGAACAAGAGTATTAAACAAGCGGAACCCTCGAATGCCGAAGTCGTGAATTGATGAGGACCGTCGATCCGAGGATGCTTGGAGGTCTCTCCTGACTGTTCGATCTAAACAGTGGTCAGTGCCATGCTGGCCAGTTCAGGAATACAAAGGAAATTACACAACCAAAACCACGAACATCGAAGTCATGAAGCAACAAGGGTCGGGGATCTAGGGATCTACGTGGATCTGTCTCGACCATGGGATAAAAGTTATGGGGAGGTTGCTGGTAGTAGTTTGTACTTTAGAGATATATACGATTTTGTAGGTAGGAGAAGCTAGAGTCCCCCGTAGGCTATTAGTCAACAGTGATGTAGCACACTGATGCCACCTAGGGTGACCTGGACCCATGTTTGACTTGCCACATGTCACCTTGATTCATTCTTTTTACAGACCTTATACGCTAATTGGAATGTGACATGTGTCTCCCATTGATAGGCCCACGTGTCATCTCTTTCCTTTTCTCATGTCAACCCCTGGAACATGCTTGCTTGGCCTGATAGCTAGTGGAATATCCAGGGCACTAGGAGTTCAGGAAAATTGGGATGTTGGAATGCTGGGGTTAGCTGACCGAAGGCCTGGACCTACCCATCCCCACCTTTGCATTTAATGTGCCACCATGTGTAAGTGTGGACTCTTAGGGAGTCCGAGATTTCAAAACTCCCGGTGTTTGGAGTGCTAAGATGCAAGGTCCAAAAAGGCCGAAGGCCGAAGCCACGTGGTAGGACTCCAGGGTTCAAGACTTTGGAGGATATGTGAGTGGCAGATATGCGAGTAGAGGAAAGAGAGTTGAGCGTTGAAGTGTCGAACACCAAAATCCCTTAAGCCTATGCGTTTAACGAGGGTGAATCTCCGCTGTTGGATTTAATGGTGGATTAATCTCGAGAAATCTGGGACTTCAGGACTCCGAAAATGTTTCAAACTTGTACATAAAGGATGAATGGCCGAAGTCTTGGTATTCATGAAGGCATGGGGAAAATCCCTGTAGCTACCCCTCTAGTGGCCATGTCATCGCTAAAGGATGACAACCTTGGTTGAGTCCATTCCAGGTGGGATGGTACGAATGAGGTGAACCCACGTGGGTGCCACATGGCCTTTAACCAATGATGCCTGAAGAGCTTTAGAAGGGCATAAATTCCAATCCAGAGCTCGGATTTGAGCATGGTAACAGTCATTGGAAATATATCGATGAGAAGAAGATGATGGAGATATTGGGAAGAGGATTTGAGATGATTGAGAAAAGTGAAATTTTGGTGCCCCACCCCTTAAAAAGGTACTTTAAGGGTCGAGTGCATTATAAGGGTCTTATTTAAGATAACAATATTCAAAGATTGAGATACACAATTCGACAACTTATTCTAGAAAGGTTGATCATTTGATCTTGGTATTCTATGTATTTTGATATGTTCATGAACTAGTTTTCATTACTGACAGAGAATATTTTGCAGAGTTAGTAAATGATATGTTCATGGCTAAGCTGATCCAAATTTCTAGTCACAGTCTTCACTTGTTGTTAGAGTCTTTTTGTATGGTGTCCATCGAAGATCTCTAAATTTGATCTTGGTCCTTACCCTTGCAGGGGTTTGAAAATAAGGTTATGATTGTAACTTGGAGTGAAATCAATAAAATTGCTTTGTTGCTTTGTTGGCCCTTGACCAAGTTTTGGAAGATCCTTGGTCAAGTTTGACCTATTTTGGGACTTCGATAGCCTGTCGAAGGAGGAGTGCAAGACAAAGCAGAGATCGCGGGATATCGGCCCCTTTTTGGGATTTGGGATTATGTAATGGGTATGGGATGTCGGCCCATGGGTTTACCCATGTTTAGGCCTATTTTGTAAAGTATAAATAGATGTCTAGGCAATGTAAGAAGAGAGCAGTTATGAATGGATAAGTGCTAGATCTATGTGATTGAAGGATTGTAAGTGCTCTATGCATACCGTGTGAGACTTGGAGAGCTAAGTGCAAGTCATTGTAAGAGGCTGTGGAAGGCTGTGTGCTTAGATCTACTCGGGTAAGGAGGATCTAGTGAGCTGCGCAGATCTCTTGTCCTATGCGGAGTAGGGTTTTGAGGCTCTGTGCATGTAACCTATTGAAGAAGCTAATAAACAAGAAGAGTTGGTGGACGTAGCCCCAGGGTGGGGGTGAACCACGTATATGCTGTGTTGCTATGCTTTGTGCAATGTGTTGATGTGTTTATGTCTTTACTTGCTAAGTGCTTTGATATAGATAGATAGATCTATTTATTCTTTGTGCTAATGATGTATATGGATGTTAGATCTAAATTATATGAATGTGATAGTCCCTGAATCTATTAGATCTAACCTACTTCTCTATGATAAGTGATTAGATACATCAGATCTGAATGAATGATGCGATGCTCTGTTTTATCTACAGAGTAGATAATGGTTAAATATTGATGAACTGTCGGTGCTAAGTGCTCTGTTAAGTTTTACAATCATAGATCTGTGTCCCAGCTAAGGTTGCAGATACCTAAGTCCTGCAACCACCCCTGCCTCTACCTCAGGTGAGACTTCATATGCTTCACAGGTGTTTCTGAAAGGGCCGATAGTTAGGGTTTTGTTGGTGCGCTTTTGTAGCATTGAACCCTGGGTCTGCCCATGTGCCAACAAATGGTTCCGTTGCCGAGACTAAAACTGTGATTGCTGGGAACTGAGGAAGAAGAAGCTTTGTGCAAAGATCCATCCTAAAACTATGAAAGCTTCGTATGTAGATTTGTTTCCCTAGTGCACATCATTCTACTTGACCTGTGAAGCTCTGTGTCAAGAAAAGAGGTCAGATCTGAAGAAAAGAGGTAATATCTGAAAGCTTTGTGCTCTGAGAAAGGTAAAAGTGAGAATTTTTTATTTAAAAAAAGGTAAGATCTACAAGCTTCGTGTTCTGATAAAGGTAAGAATAGTGAAAAGTTCTAGATCTGGAAGCTTTGTGCTCTGTAGAAGTAAGATAAGTGGAATTTTTTGTTTCAAAAGTATGGATCTAGGTATGTTTGATAGATTATGTCCTAACTTGAAAACTAGGGCACTAATAGATGAAAGAAGGTTTGATATGCATAGATCTGATAAGAATAGTGAAAGATAATTTATACCTATGCATAGAAAGAATGTTTGGACTAACCAGTGGATGCAAGATCCTAGAAAGAAATGTTTACAGGTTAGCTACTATGACTCTAGCGTGGAGTATATAAGGAGTTGGGAATCATTTAAAAGAAAGAGAGGATTAACCCTCTGTTATAGTTGCAGAAAAATAGGACATCTTGCTAAGGAATGCCATGAGAGAATACTTAGTTGTCTTTGTTGCAAAGCTATGGACCATGAAGTATTGGATTTCCCTATAATGCTTTCTAATCTTGAAGGAATGAACATGAAACAAGAAAACCCTAAGGAAGATCTAGAAATGGAAAAACCCTAGAAAGACTCAGAGAAAGTATTTCTACAGATGAAAGAAACCCTGAATGATCACCGACATGTCAGTTTATCAAAGGTCTTCAAAATAAAAAGAATGCCTTGAAAAAAGAATAGGAGACTTCAACATTGAATGTGTTCTAGATTAGGAAACACAGGTGAATATCATGACATGAAGAACTTGGGAACTTTTAGGGAAACCTGCTATGACTCCTTCATTGGGAGGAATAGGTCTATTTAGAGGAAAGCTGATAAACCTATGTGGAAAGCTCACCCATATATCTATGAGTGCCAATGGAACTTCGACAGAGGAATATTTTGAGATTATTAAATTTAATGAGAACAATGCCCCATTTACCATGTTACTAGGAAAACCTTGGATTGAAAGAGATCAGATTAGAAGGAAAGAAGAAGAAGAAGTTTTGGTGCAGAAGAAGCAAGAGTTAAAAGATTTCATGACTAAAAGAATCACACACTTAATTGAAGAACATAAGAACAGAGCAAAGCTATCTAACCCCAGAGACCCAGATGTTGAAGTTGCACGAACACTAGAAGACCCACAGAAGATTGAAGTACCTATTCCAGATAAAGAGGAAGTATCACCCTCGAATCTTAGGAAAGAATCTCAACAATGCGAAGTAACTATGCCAAAAGAAGATAAGAATCATAATGAAAAAAGGAATACCGAGATGAAGCTCACTGGAAAGAAAGCTAGAAATCTAAGTAAGAAGAGAGCTAAGATCGACAAGTTAGAGAAGGTTCTAGAGGGAGCTTCGCAGAAGGAAAATTTGCAAAATTGGAGCTTCGCTGTGATAACATAACAACACCACATGGAACTTCACCAGGGCGAAGCAATATAGCCGTTGGGACTAATATAACTGTTTGGACGACCCTCCGAATGGGTAGAAAGGAATTTATGGTTCACCACCAGACCGTTGGAACGCACCATAATAGACATAACATAGTTAATGAAGGCTTCTTGACCGTTGCAAGCAATCCATTGCCAAGTTATCTATTTATCCCGTTGTGCCATGCACCGAGAACACTTTTTCTAACCGTGAATTTGGCTCATAGACTCGTTAATTTTACACAGTGATCATTGCGCTATTGCCCTCTATCCCATTGTAGTGTCTAAGTTACTCCTCGAACCTGAGATTTCCAACCCCGAGCATGTATGTCGGATGAGTTTAGCGCTATAGAGAAATTTGTCGAAGAAGTTCTGATCGACCTCATGACTGAAAGAGTCATGTTGATGTCTGTAGGTATACAAACTTCATCGATGAGAACGGTGCAAGCCTCTCCGTCAACTGCTCGCGGAGCCGGACCATCCCGACCATCAGCAGAAAAGAGAACAAAGCATAAAAACGACCTCACAAATGCAAAACTGATTCCAACCATAGTGCCTGATTACATCTCGCCTCTGGCTGGCGTGATGAATCGTGATAGCGTACCAAGAGATTTCTAATACACCATAGTTATTGCGTACCTCCCGAAGGGGATACACGCAGTTCAGACAGAGCAAGATAAGATCACAACACTAAAATTCAACGACTTCAACCTTAAAGATCGCAATATCTATGTCATGCTCGCCCCATACAAGTACCTAACCAGAACTAAGGGGAAGAATTCAAAGATAATCCCCCAATCGTGGACGATGAAACTCACGCAATCCACCCTGCTGAATGTTATGAAGATCCCACACTTCGAAAGACACTAGGAAGTCAACGCCTATGTCAAGCTGCTACTATCATGTTACCATGGCGACTACTTATGGCTAGATCACTGCATCATAGTTGAACCAACGCTGATCCACAGGATCACAGGACTGAGTATGCAAGGACTCGACCTGTAGGACTTTTATCTAGGAAAAGCCACATATCATGCACTCACACAGAAGATCAAGGATACATATGGTGATGTTGAGAAGGGAACAAGAGGCTACAAGGTAGCTTCCATCCAGAGTGTCACAATGCACCTAGCATGTCAACTGATAGATGGAAAGATAGTAAGGAAGAACCGACCTACGTAGGTCACTGTCTTTGTCGTTGACCTCACAGGGAAGTGCGCGAAAGGCCTACAGATGAACTGGGTGAAGTACCTAGTTAACCGGTTGGAACTTGATTTCTGAGAAGCACAGTATCAAGTTTATGGATTTCATTTCAGCTGGCTCCTGGTCCTCATTGCATTCATTTCCTGGGAGATGCCGAAAGGAGAAACCTTCACAGGCATCGAGCCGTTTGAACCTCTTGCCGTGAAGTTCGCTACCTTGTGGTATTCAACTGATATGAACAAACAGTGGCAATCGAATGTTGTGTTTCATACATACTAACTCCAGCTTAAGCGAGCCATTGAATCCGAGCCTCACATGACTTCAAACACCTTACAAAGGTTCCGACCCCTGATGAATTTCAACGCAGATAGACACTTCATCTACATTACAACGCGAGCAGATGAACACCAAGAGAAACTCTAGTCATATTATAAGCTTACAGAAGAAGAACTTGAGGAGATCACTAAGGAATGGTCAACTGACCTCCTTATCCCTGCCAACCACACAAATATATCTAATATTGACACCCCATAGGACACTCATAAAGAAACAAATACACCCGGAACTAGTAGACAGAAGAAAATTGAGGAGGTCCAAAACTTAAGCAGCACCTCAGGGAATACTGCTTCCATGTCACCTGATCGAGGAGGTGGTGAAGAAGTAGAAGCTGAAAAGAGACCAAGCTAAGTAACAACACTCATAGATGAGGTTGACCCCTTGAAGAAGAGGAAGGTTTCCCCCCCAAAACCTTCTTCTCAGAAGAAATCGAAAGCCACCATGACTAAGATGCAGACTGTCCTCACCTCTGATGATTTTGACTTCATCATAGCAACCCTGAATGATGCTTCACTGGAGATAGCAGAGAAACAAGGAGAGAAGTTGTAGAAAATGTATGATATAATTGAAACCAAAATCCGAGGGGTACAACAGGCCCTTCAATCCAGCCGCACAGTCTCCACCGTGCCTCTGCCATCGGGAGAACCAAAGTTGGGAGATGATCCAACCCAACTCCACCAAATAGCTGATATAGTCGAAGCTCACCTTCGACGAGCATAAGAAGAAATAGAACAAGCCACCCATTCCTTGAAGAAAGTACAAGGATTACTTGTAGAGCAGTGCCGATCTGTATAACAGGAAAAGATTGCTCTCCAAGCAAAGTTCGATGAAGAAAAAACACAGATACAACAAGGGAAAGAACAGTTGCTTGCGGAGCAACTCAAAGTGAAAGAAGCGGCCAACGGAGCACTTCACTTTGTGATAGTTGTAGAAATAAAGGCAGAGGATCGAGTCACGTAGCAAGTAGAGAAACTTGCAAAAGCTATCCAACAGCTACAACAATGCGTAGCAGACTTAGAGCTTCGCGTAGTGCCCGAGACTCCACAGAATGTAAGGGATCAAAGAGAAGCAACTGCTCGAAGCACAATTGAGAGAATAAAATCCCTTGCTATGGAATGTAAGCAACTTACTGATTATAGTGCCTAGACCTATGAGAAACGCAATGAGAATCCAAAACTGAAGGCACTGGAGTCACAGCTCCAAGCGGTGAAGTATCAAGGCGAAACGATACAAGTGCAATTGAAGCCCCTGTCAGCTGTGGAAAGAATGAAGCGCTCCCAAGAGCAACGCACCACCCAACAGAAGATCCACACTATTCAAAGTAGAGTTATGGAAGTAACTCAAAGGCTCCAACCTGTACAAGATAAGGCTTACCAATTGTTCACAGAGGTTGAAGGCCGAGGAGCAGAACTGGAGCAGGTTGTCACTGCAGCTGAACAACGCCTGGAGGGACCTGTGAATGAGGTAGTCATCCAAGATTTCACTACACAAGAGGTCATGGCACAACAACAAGTCGAAGAATCTCAAGCCAAGCTTGAGGCTTTCGAAGCAGAAGTACCCAGATCAAAGTGATTCGGGACGAGTCATAGGTGAGTGTTGGGGGCCTGTTGGCCCTTGACCAAATTTTGGGAGATCCTTGGTCAAGTTTGACCTATTTTGGGACTTCAATAGCTTGTCGAAGGAGGAGTGGAAGACGAAGAAGATATCTTGCGATCTTGGCCCCTTTTTGGGTCCTTTTTTGGATTTGGGATTATGTAACGAGTATGGGATGTTGGCCCACGGGTTTACCCATGTTTAGGCCTATTTTGTAAAGTATAAATAGATGTCTAGGCAATGTAATAAGAGAGAAGTTATGAATGGCTAAGTGCTAGATCTATGTGATTGAAGGATTGTAAGTGCTCTGTGCATACTGTGTGAGACTTGGAGAGCTAAGTGCAAGTCATTGTAAGAGGCTGTGGAAGGCTGTGTGCTTAGATCTACTCGGGGAAGGAGGATCTAGTGAGCTGCACAGATCTCCTGTCCTATGCGAAGTAGGGTTTTGAGGCTCTGTGGATGTAACCTATTGAAGAAGCTAATAAAGAATAATATTTGGTGGGCGCAGCCCCAGGATGGGGGTGAACCATGTATATGCTGTGTTTCTTGTGCAATGTGTTGATGTGTTTATGTCTTTACTTGCTAAGTGCTTTGATATAGATAGATAGATCTATTTATGCTTTGTGCTAATGATGTATATGGATGTTAGATCAGACTTATATGAATGTCTTAGTGCCTGAATATGTTAGATATAACCTACTTCTCTATGATAAGTGCTTATATACATCGGATCTGAATGAATGATGTGATGCTCTGTTTTATCTGCGGAGTAGATAGTGGTTAAATATTGATGAACTGTCGGTGCTAAGTGATCTGTTAAGTATTACAATCACAAATCTATGTCCCAGCTAAGGTTGTAGACACCTGAGTCCTACAACCACCCCTGCCTCTACCTCGGGTGAGACTTCATCTGCTTCGCAGGTGTTGCCGAAATGGCCGATAGTTAGGGTTTTGTTGGTGCAATGTTGTAGCATTGAACCCTGGGTTTTCCCTTGTGCCAACATGATTTTAAGCTCACATGTGTATTCTTTGATATTACTTTCAGATTTGTATTTCATTTGTTCCTTAATTCTCAAACACAGTACATATAAATTTTTACTTTCTTCTTTTGCACAGTTTAATTAATTTTTTTTTTAGCATTGGTTCCTTGTACTCATTACTTGAGAATCAATTGATAGTTTTATCTAAGACTATAAACCCCGAGTGATAATCCCAACTATATTACCCTATCCAAGTAAGATTCGAAAATGTTGGAGTGAGGTTCCTCATTTCTTTTCCTCAACATTTATTTGGCGACTATACTGGGGAGATATTTTCCATATCTCTCTGGTCGTTGTATCTTTATTTTTGTAATTAGTTTCTTTGTTTTCTATTCTTATTTTGGATTTAATTGACCATTTCCATGACTATACATGTTACTAGACAACCTAATATTGGTGATGGTCTTGACGATCAAACTAGCATTTCCTTGACTTTATTCAATACCATTTTAGAAACTGCTAACAATCGTGTTGAATTGCATAATTCTTGGGAATTCATTTCTAGAGATATCGAAGTACGTGAATAGTGGGAGGCCCGACAAAGGATGCCCATAAATCAACCTCCTCATAAGGTCATTTTCACAATTTCTCCAACTCTCGTTCTTCTCGAAGAACAAGAGGCTTATCACCTGAAGTTTATCCTATCTCTAAGATAGGGAAGAGAAAGGATGTCATTAAAATCCAACAAACTAATCTCCATCAGGCCTTATCTGATTCTGCTAGTTCTACTATACCTATAACCCCTTTCACTTTTAAAATGACATCTTCTGGTAGCAGTAGCTCTAGCGGAGGTTCTTCCTCTTCACAAACTTCAACATCATCTATAATTGTTAGCATTTATAGCCATCAAATTCTAGTCCAATCTACAACTAATCCATTTAAAGTCATTAAAAAATATGGTCTTTTTAAATTTGAAGAAGATGCTACCACCACCCTATGGCACATATGTTCTCCTTTGAATCTTACACCAACGACTCACCCCCTTTCAAAGTTAAAGATTGTTTTCCCAAGTTTTCGGGAAATGACACTATTACTACTAATGAACACTTAGTATCCTTTTCTAATGATTTCCATAATATAGTGGTGAATGACAATGATACATGTATGTGCTTATTCATCAACTCTCTAGAAGGGAAGGTTGCCGTAATTTTTTTTGACTTACTGCCTAAAATCCTTTCCACATGGGAAGAATTGGTCTACTGGTTTAAATCGACGTACGAGCAACCCAAAATCCCAAATGATCAATTAAAGGAATACAATAACATAACATATAACAACAATGAGACTATCATTCAATCTTTGTTTCACCAAGTTGTACAATCAAATTCCTGAACTGATTTGCCTCCAGAACCAAGTGACTTTCATGCACTATTACAATACTTTATCCTCTTCTTATCATCCAAGATTGGAAGAAAAGGCTAAAGAAAATCTCAGATCTACACTTCAAACTTGTCTTGAGTATGAAGATCAGCTCAAAACAACTGGTCTTCCCAAAGGAGATTATGTAAAACAAACCTGTATGTATGTAGTCTTGCAAATTATGCAATACATGGATAACCAAATGATTGCTTATGAGAGAAAGGAAATTTCCATTCCTGTTGAGTCTTCTCCCCACATAGACTTCAAGAAACAAAATGATAGTATCTTCCAACCAAAGCCTATAATGTCTTGTGCTTGGTGCAATTTTTGTGAGGAAAATCACGATGAAATGACATGTGAGGTAAAAATAAACACTAGAGACCGAATCTTTGGAAAAAAAACTAGAAACAACTATTGATACTGTCTTAGATTGGGCTCCACACGATGGTGTCATGGTGGTAGACACTAGAAATAAAACTTACACTAATAAGAGTAAAGCTGATTCTTCCCAAACCACTTTTGCTCCTAGCTCATCATCCAAATATGAAAACCCCCAGGTTGACAGGTCTTCAAATAGTCAAGGAGTGTCAACTCCTTTCCTTCCATACAAATATGATATCCTCAATCAGTTAGCTAGTATCAATGCATATGCCTCTCTATTGGATATGGTCACCGTCTCAGAACAACAACATCTGAAAAATTTCATGGAAGGTAAAACTTCCATAGTAGCTAATTTGACTGAAAATTATGATGGAGAGGAGTGAAATGTAAATAGAATAGGTGTAAATAATTTTAGAAATCCTGTAAAAAACGCCCCTTTCTATAATTTTGTAAAAATTATGGATAGAATAACTCACTATTTCCTGTTAGATGGTGGATTTGGTTCGAGTGTTATATCCAAAATTATCATGGAAGAGCTAGGCCTCTCTTGTACCAATGAAAAACCGAGGAGTATGATTTCCTATAATAATAAACACCATTTTACCATAGGTGAGATCAAATATGTAACTCTAGTCCTATGTGCTCACACTGAAATAAGAACCACCCTTAATATACAAGTCATCGATATGCATGTTAGTA
Source organism: Picea mariana (assembly GCA_032191745.1). NCBI lineage: Eukaryota > Viridiplantae > Streptophyta > Pinopsida > Pinales > Pinaceae > Picea > Picea mariana. The sequence goes on along the minus strand of JASDQU010169935.1, from coordinate 10,096 downwards.
ACTATTCAATCATTTTGGGTAGATACTGGCAGGCCTTAACCGATGGTTACCTGTCGCTAGATGGTCACATTTATCCATCCCTAAGAACATAAATAATATTATTTTCCTAAGGGAAGGAATGATTTCACCTTACATTGAAAGCATTCCTCAACCTAATGTAAAATACATTGAGGAAGACATGGGTGTCTATTCGATCTTTGCTGATGAAGATGACATGTTTCTTGAATCCACTGATTATGATGATGGTATGTGGCATATTCACTTTGATGGTGCATGTTCAAACAAATGTAACGGGGAAATTATTGTATTATACTCTCCTGTAAGAAAAAATCACAATTTTTCCTACAGATTAGAATTTTGTTGTACGAATAATGATGCTAACTTTGAAGCCTTATTGCTAGGCATTGAAAACACTTATAATCTTGGCTATGGTCATCTTAATTTTTTTGGTGATTCAAAACTTGTTGTGAATTTAGTCGGGAAAATATATATGCCCAACAACAAGTTACTTAAAATATACACCCAAGATGTTTGGTCATTAATCTCAAATCTACTATCTTTCAACATCACTCATATTAAAAAAGAACTTAATTATATGGCTGACAAGTTAGCTGTTTTTGCAACCTCACCTACAAGAAAAATATTACCTCAGAGACCAGATTGTATTTTTATGTCTATTTACTGACCTCATCTTCTTGATAATGTAGAATCTTGGCAAGGTTTTCCAGATGATGAAGGCATCTATGCCTTCATACAGAATGAACCTTACAAGCCTAAAKAGATCATTTCCATTKAAAAMARTAAACTTCCTAAWGGCTTAAMTCCTATTGAGAGTTCATTCTCGATGAGWGATGYAAGCAAYAGAGAAAAAAATAAAGAAGAGGAGTCTAAAAGAAAAGTCGGGGATACCATCCCCATGAATATTGGAACTCCTAAATCCCCAAAGATTATTAAAATAGGTGCTCAATGTTCTGATGAATAAAAGAAGAAGTTCATGGACTTGTTCCAAGAATTTTGTGATGTTTTTGCATGGTCTTATGAGGATATTCATGTTTTTGATCCTAATATTATACATCATTCCATTCCCATTAAGGAAGGGAAAAGCTAGTTAGGTAAAGACATAGACCTGTGAATCTTGCACTTGAAGATACAATCAGAAAATAAGTGGAAAAAATCCTAAATGCTCATATAATATTTCCATTTAAGTATTTTGAATGGGTATCAAATATTGTCCCCGTCGAGAAGAAAACAGGTCAGATTAGGCTCTGTGTTAATTTTTGTGATTTAAATAAAGCAAGTGTAAAAGACAACTTTCCACTTCCTAACATGGAAATGATCTTACGACAAGTTGCAAGATAAAAAATGATGTCCTTACTTGACGGTTTTTTCTGGTTATAATCAAATTAAAGTCAAGAGGATCGATAAATATAAAACCACATTTACAACCTGCTGGGACACCTTTGCCTATGAATGAATTTTGTTTGGATTGTCTAATGTAGGTGCCACTTTTCAAAGGGATATGCAGTTAGATTTCAATGATCTAATCAGTAAGACAAATCAAGTTTATCTTGATGATTTAACAATTTATTCCAAAACACGATCACATCATTTTGATCATCTTCGAAAAGTCTTCTTACGATGTAGAAAATTTGGCATGTCTTTGAATCTTTCAAAATCTATTTTCGGTGTCACCCAAGGTAAATATGTCAGTCATATTGTTTCTGATTAAGGAATAAGCATAGATCCTGAGAGGGTTTCCGCAATCCTACATCTCCCTACCCCTACATCTAAGAAAGAAATTCAATATTTTATGGGCACTACAAATTTTGTCCAAAGGTTTGTTCTTGATTTCGCTGTCATAGTTAAACCAATCCATAGTATGATAAAACACGA